>JAQMYL010000013.1:16984802-17001709 GCA_030014365.1 Clarias pachynema | reverse complement strand
ATAATCAGCACATGTGTGGTACGTCAGCGTCATATGCAACATCTGGCTGGCAGATTTAACACGTCACTCTCAGAATTATTGGCACCCTTGTTATAACAAAAACGGCTTTGATGTTTGATGAATCCTGATCAGCATAATTCTTACTGATCTTGTGTACATATTAAAAATGTGTAATTTTAATTTTTCTATAAAATAAAAAGAAGGTGCTATGTAATGTTTTAAGGTCAACATTGCACATGTAGCAAGATTTTAAAAAAGAGCTCTTGTGTAAATGACATTTTTCTGCATGGAAAACATTTTCATGATTATTTTAAGCATGTTATTTGTTGTTTAATTATTATTATTAGTGGTGGTATTTTTATTGTTGTTGTTATTACAAGCGGTCGTTCGAGTCAAACCGGGACTCGTGATGAAATTTCTGGTGAATTAAGGCGTAAAACATGTGATTGACATTTACAGAAGACTTTAAGCACAGTCTTCTTTTTTTAAGTTGCTTAAAAATGTTTTAGTTTTAATATTAATTTAGATTTTTATGGACAAAATTTAATCGTTTTTTTTATTGCTCTTTAACTTTTGTTTTATTTTTAATATTATTTTACGTTTTTTGACAAAAAAAATAGTTGCACTTAAAATAATAATTAAATAATTAGAAATTGTAATTATCAAAAGTTTTATGTTTTTTTTATTTTTTTAAAGTTAGTTTTAAAATTTTTCCTTAATTTTTAATAATAATTTGTCATTTTTATTATGAATTTTTTATGTTCTTTTATTTTATAAAGTTGCACTTTATTTTTGGTTTTATTTTGAATATTAATTTGTAATTTTCAGGACAAATTTTACCTTTTTTTTAAGCAGAGTACAAGTGATGAGGCCATATTTCCGAGGTGGCTCAGAGCTGACTGCAGTAATTCCTGTAAACATTCAGCGAGTTTAGCGCCTGAGCCTTGATAATTGACATCGCCAACTTGCGGAAGAGACGCGTCTGTCTGTGAGCCTGTATGGACTGTATGTTCCTGATAACGGAAACTCGGCTAGGACTTATCGCCACATCCCCTATACAGTCCTGACCATGCTCCAAGCCTTTTCCAACAGGGAGTTCCTGGGAGGCCAGACGTGACTCAGACAGGCAGTCCGATGATGGCTCAGGCCTACTGAAAAAACTTTCTACCTTGATGGTGTCCAATTGCTAGTGAAACACTGGGATTAGTGCATTAGTTTATCAGGAGATTATATAGAGAAATGAAGGGAGTTGTTTTTTACTCTGTGTTCTGTCATTCTGCGCAATCAAAAGTCCCGGTTTGACTTAAACGCACCATTTGCAACCAATAACAAAAGCACATACAAAATCAATGTGGCAACTTTTAGCATCAGTTTGCTCTGGTTTATACTCATGATCATTCATTCTTCAGATGCGCTCCAGAAAACCATCCTGGAGGATGAGACGTGCAGCATCGAGAGCTGGAGCGAAATCGCCGCTCGCTGCGAACAGACCGGACGGCCGGACCTGGCGCAGGACATCGTGTCCGTACTGCTGCTCCAGGACGGTGCCGTGCGTCTCTCCCCAGGCCTCGATGGCGCCGAGCTCATGGAGCACGTCTTCATGTAACCTCTCGACCACCAGGAGGAGCCTGTGAGTCGAAACCCTTCCACACACAACCTTGTGTTTATAATCAGAGACGCTCATTATTTCCTGTTCAGTGCATCAGCACTTTGTAGGACGCAGTCTGCACACGGAGAACCAGCGGTAAAGTGAAGCTGTACTGCAGATGGAACACAAACAAAAACAAAGCGCATGACTGCGCAGCTTCAACAGCAGGGCGCTTTGAAGGCTAGATAAGTGTTTCCCATCGTTGGCAGGTCACTGTCATTGTTTTTTTTATTAGTATTTTTTTTTTTATTCTGCAGAGGAGAGAGAAGGCCAGCTTTGTGATCTCCCCCGCAGCACACTGAGCTCTTTGTCACGTCGCTCAGACACTATGGTAACAAGGCACATGAAAGCAAGCGACGCCTCCTCGGTCTACAAACACCCACATTCAGAGATCATCTTCTCCCAGAATACACACACACACACACACACACACACACACACACACACACAGGATCAGACTTGTTTCTGGAAACATCCTAAGATGATGATGATGATCATGGTGAAGATGATGATAATCATAGTGGTGTTGAGGGGGGGGGGGGTTGTGCCTTGTTTATTATATATATTTTAGTGTCACTTAAAAAAATCTAATCGTCTACTTTGCAAAAATAAATAAATAAATAAATAAATAAATAGATACATTAATTAACAGTTAATAATAATTATTATAATAATACTTATTGGTACATTTTTCCACACACAAATTTTGATGTCCTTCCTTTTTTAAGTAGCTCTTTAATTTTTTTTTCTATTTTAATTTGTAATTTTTATGGACAACATTTAATGTTTTTTTTTAAGTCGGTCTTAAATTTTTGATTTACTTTTTAATATACATTTTTTTATTTTCTGGACAAATTTTAAAAAATTTTTCTTCTTTTTTATTAAGTTGCTATTTCATTTTTGTTAAATTTTTAATATTAGTTTGTATTTTTTATGGACAAATTATAATTATTTTTAAGTAGCTCTTTAATTTCTGTTTTATTTTTAATACTAATTTGCAATTTCTTTTGGACAAAATTTTTTTTTTTTTAAGATTGTCTTTAATGTTTTATTTTTAATATTAATTTGTAATTTCTTGGACAAATTTTAACGTTTTTAAGTTGATCTTAAATTTTTGTTTTATTTTTAATATTAATTTAACATGGACTTTTTTGTTTTTTATTTGTTTAAGTTGCTCTTATAAATTTATATTTAAGTTGTTCTTACAAATTTATATTTGTTTCATTTGTAATATAAATTTTTTCTGTTTATTTTTCATATTTTATCAAAACTCATATTTACAATATTTATTTTTAGTTTTTTTTATCCCTTATCTTGATGTTGCTTCAATACTTTAAATCCCATTAAATTTCAATTTAGCGTTTTATAACTTATGTTTAAATATTGCGTTGTGTTTCATTTTAAAGTAAGGAAATGTCTACAGTTATGAAGCTTGACACATTTCACGGTCAGCTCGTCACTTGGTTTTCATTTCAATTTAATTATGGAGAGAATCAATAAACAGTTTTTGTGTCAGAGGAATTAATGAACATAGCACAAGATTACGCTAAACCTTTATTAATTTTATTTTTATACAATTTTTTAATATTTTACATCAAATAACTGAAGGATTTTTAAAATAGTTTGTTAATTATTAATTACCATTAATAAACTACAATAAACCTTTTAAACTAAAGCAGTTGCTGACAAGATGCTGAAAAAAACGTGTGTGTGTGTGTGTGTGTGTGTGTGTGTGTGTGAGAGAGTGTGTGTGTGTGTGTATGTGTGTGTGTGTGTGTGTGTGTGTGTGTCTGTGTGTGAATGTGTGAGTGTGTGTGTGTGTGTGTGTGTGTGAAGGGCAGCCTCAGCATTTGGCACTTCCGTTCCAATCGATCTCCCACAGCAAACCGGGCCGAGCCAGAATCTTGAGCTGGGTCATTGTTATTTTCTATGTGATTTTCTCTATGTGTGTGTGTGTGTGTGTGTGTGTGTGTGTGTGTGTATGTGTGTGTGCGCAGTCAGAGAAGTGCAGTGTCACTTCGCCCCTTTACCTCGCTCGCCTCAGCTCAGCTGGCTTCTTTGTCTCCCTGCAGCTTAACTCTCACATCCACATCCAGTCGACTCCCAGCGCTCCGCTCACGGCTCGTCTACACACTCGGCCTCGTCCTGGGTCCAAACACGACTCTTAAAGCTTAGGAGGAAAATAATCTGCAGGATTTTATATATTTGTCAAGCATATTGATTAAAACAGAACCCCAGTGTAATGTGTTCATCTGGAACGATATATTTTTTTTAATATTTGTGAAATTATAATTTTTTTCAAATATATAATTTTATATATTTGTGAAGTCGTATATTTTAGTATGTTTTTTGGTATGCACCAACAAAAAGAAAATGGTTAAATAAGTCTGAGAGTGAGCGAGAGGTTCTGTTTTAGGTTTCTATTCCATAGAGAGCAAAAAAAATAAATGTAAGGGTCCTTCCTGCATACTATTTATACTATGTATGCAGGAAGGACCCTTACTTTTTTTCTTTTTTTTTTGTAGTAAATGCGCTGACAAATCCACCACGCCGGGGATAAACGCCAAGCAAGCAGAACTCCATAATCCTCTCAGTGTTTCTCAGCAGTTCTTATTACCACAACTTGAGGATCTATAGGCCTGAGAGACTTTAGACGGATATAAACGGCGCACAAAACCTGATACTGTCTGCAGTAAATGCACCTTTTGTACGATCGCATTTTCAGCTAGGTGCTAATTACGCTAACTGTGAGGTGAGAGTAGGTCTGTACGGTCCTCAGTACTGAGGAGAGAGCAGCTGCCTGACAAAACCCACATTCACAACCAGGAGCACAGAAGCACTTTCAGCAACAACACAAATCTGATAATGTCATGTCGTCTTAAACAACACGCCGTCTCCGCAGTAGTCGCTTCTAAGTCGTTCAGAATCGCCTCAGTGTTGTTTTATTTACACCTAGCGCTAGCTACAAAGCTAACTAGCTTCTAACACGAGGCTGAATCCCAAATCCCACTCTAACCCCTGATCAAGGGCACTACTTGGTGTGTAGAACAAGGGATTGTAAACCCTACATACCGCACTGGCTTTCTATTTAGCGCTATTTGGGATTCGACCCCAGAACCTGGAAGCTAACGGAGCTGATATTCTAAAGTGGAATAAGTGGAAATATAAAGTAAATCTGGTGAGTTTCTCAGGACTGTCCACCACCTCAACTTTTGGACGCACAGTACCGGGAAGAATTTAATACTACTTTAACACCCTTTTAATTACACTAACTGTCGGTCGCCAGCTCTGAAAGTCGCGGCTAGTTCCGCGAGGCGCAGAAGGTTGTGTGCTGGTGGAGCAAAATAACTGAAATAAATCAGAATCTGTCGAGAATAAATGGTGTTTGTTGAACTGCTGTATAAAAGCAATATCACACTCAAGGTCGTGCTGTTGTACTGAATATCAGCACGTCTGTGACCAAAAGTCCTGAAAATATGACGGCTGTGCGAATAATAAGTCCAACAGCATGGCCTAGAGTGTGATCTTGCTTTTATACAACAGTTCCAAGATATTGCTTATCATATTCCGCAAATGTGCATTACTTTTTGCTTGAATGACGCGTCAAGCATCTGAGCGTTTTGGCGCTTCAGGTACAAACAGCTGACCGTTTGGTTTTATATGCTTTTGTATGATCTAAATCACTTTATCAGAGACATTGTACAATCCCTGTATCATTCGTTCATTTGATTTTCAAAATGAGCTGACAATATACTCGATACACCAATGCTGCGGTAGAATTTCGTGATAAAGCGGGCTGTTTTGCGCGGTGTTAATCTAAGTCAGTATACGTAAGTAAAGTCTGTTTTTACTTAAATGAGCCTATGAAATGCCAGGGCGTCATCCTGACCGGGTCTCGACCTTACACCCTTCAGCACACAGAAGTCAAAGAAATGCACACTGACCAGTTTAACCAGCGGATACAGAGACGGCGAGAGACTCGCGGGAGACAACACCGCACATGCAGCCTGAGGTCTGTCTAGTCAGGGATCAGAGAGGGATAGACCACATGCTGCATTAACAACAACCTTATTCATACTGTTCGTTGTATACCCTGTATTACCCTAATAAATTATGCAAAAGTACTTGTGGGACTTCGCCGTACCAATGGGAGCTTAGTTTGAAAGTAAGGAAACAAGTAAAATATATAATATTA
Source organism: Clarias pachynema (assembly GCA_030014365.1). Classification (NCBI taxonomy): domain Eukaryota; kingdom Metazoa; phylum Chordata; class Actinopteri; order Siluriformes; family Clariidae; genus Clarias; species Clarias pachynema. Next base: position 16,995,866 of record JAQMYL010000013.1, on the reverse strand, counting down.
TGCACTCCTGTTAATTTCTCTGTTGATTTGTTTTTGTCCTAAAAGAGGGTGACGACGACCCACAAAGCGACGCGACATGACATCATCGTTCTCTATTCAACTATAAGTTATAACTCCAACTAGTCAGTTAAAAAACAAAAAAATTCTTCTCTTGGGATAATAAAAAGAAAAAAGGCCGCTCATTGAATGATGTAGTTTGAACAGCTCGCTGTTTTGGCGAGGAAAATATATTTCTGCTAAATGTACAGTACTGTGCACATGCAAATAAAGTCTGTAAATGTTAAAAAAGGAGGAAAATAAACTATAAAGCTCAGTAAACTATAATTAATGAGAAACAAAGTCTGCATTTGGTGTGACTTGTATCCTTAACAGACTGTTGTGCTTCTCCAACTCTGAAGATAACTGTACTGTACTGTACTGTACTGTAAAGATGTTGGAGATGTTCATCTCATTTCTATGCATTCATTAGGGGGAGGACCACAAGCAGATAATTCTCCATCCATCTCCGAACCACTGCAGTCCAACTAGGAACCGTCAAGACCAATGGTGCCTATTTTTATGACCGTGGTGGGACCTCCAGTCAACATTCACACGCTCACTCATTAACTCTGGGGACGCCAATTTAGAATAACCTGCATGTCTTTGGACTGTGGAAGGAAACCGGAGCACCTGAATGAAACCCCGAATCGAACCCAGACCCTGGAGGTCCAAGGCAACACGCTAAGCCAGCTTCTTCATTCTCGCAGACGTACTGATTTACTCATCCTGCTTTAAAGCTGTTCGGCAATGCAGCATCTCTCTCTCTCTCTCTCTCATACACCTACTCATTCATTATTTTTTATTTTTTTTTAGTCTGAGATCACTCTTTCCCCTCCAGCACTGACACACATTCACTCCTTAATTAATTTCTGCTCCTCACCCACATTACACAAGGAGCACTTTACCCCTCCTTTCGCCAGAGTCTGGCTTTGCGAAACGAAGACCGAAGCGGCAGAACTCCGGATCACACTCGAGTCACTTTAGCTGCCTCATCATGATGGCAGTGCAGCAATACTGCAGCATTGGGAACGCCAGCACAGGCGGCGACGCGATACCTGCTGCAAGAGAATCTTATAGCAGAACAGAGCAAGGCTTTTCCTCTCGCCGAGGCTCACACGTGCTACTTTCAGAATAGTAGGCTTTATGATGATTAATGAACTGGAGATTTGCCTGGGTTTGAGGAATACACCAGCATTGTTTTTTCTCTCCTCTGTATCAGTGTTGTGGACATGAATTCTGGCAGATGTCCCTGTATTCATGGAAACAAAAACAGAAAATCTCGACCCGAGTTATAGTGTAAGGGCAGTTGCTGGGTTTCGTGTTTATATAACACAAACTCGCAACTACTGTACATCATTTACACACCTAACAATAAAGATGAGAGACAGTCTCACTAGATATCTTCTTATGGGCTATCCATTACAAGTAGTACAGAAAAAGTTATAGGAAGAATAAAGGAATAAAACACAGTAACACATGCTGTTATAGGAAAATAATCAGGTTTAGTGCAGCTGGAGTCTGACCTGGTCATTTTCTCACTTAAAATGTGAGAAAAGAAACATTATCCTTCCAACATTTTTGTCTTCGCCGGAGCTCAACCAATCCGATTTGATTTCTCCCCTAATGTGACCTCACTTAAGAAGATCCGCCTCCACCAGCTTGCTGCTCAGCTCTGCTCTTCTCTAAAGGGGCGTGGACTGAAAATGCAAATACCCTCCTCTTTAGATTAATAATGCTGTGTATTATGTACAGTTTGTCATAAAAATTTAATCTTGAAACTCTCTACCTATGATCATCTACGAACTATAAATAACGGCGATTAGCCAATCAGAATTCAATATTGTGACGCGCTCGCAATTATTGTGCTGTAACCTCTCGCAGTCGGTCTCTAGAGAGAGCTGATTGGCCGAGCTCTCCTAAGAGGGGAGGGATGAGAGGTACTCGTGCTCCCACATTAATCACGACTCTACAGCCAATCAGGGGCATCTGTGAGCTAGCGCTAGTGGAAGGAATGGATAGCACTGTCCTCCGAGTGTGTTACTCCGCCCCCGACGGTGCGTGAGCGAGCAGTTCGAAAAGATGCGGTCGGCTGGCGTCACGTGGTTCGGAGGAAACACGTGATAGTCTTCGGCCCTCCCGACTGAGTGGTAGTGGTAGCCTTAATGTGGAGCCCCCTAGTGACGGGGAGGAATTGGACACGACTAAATTAGGGAGAAAATCAGGGGAAAATCCCCCCCAAAAAATTCAGTTTAATACAAGAGTTTTGGAAAACACTGACGGCTTTAATGATTCTAAAAGACGCGTTCTTTACCCAATTTGTGTAATTTCATTCTGAATTTAAAGAAGGTTTTGTTTTTTCAGTAGACTTTGTGGCTTCACCTACATGCTTGGGTACAAAAGGGTTAAAAATCGGTTTTTAAATGCCATAATGGTAAGTTGATGATTTGTGTGTGTGTGAGAGAGAGAGAGAGAGAGAGAGAGAAAGAGACTGGTGCGTAGTCATACAAAACTACAGTATTATTAAATTGAATTATTCAATTACTAATGTTTAAGTAGATTTTTATTCTACTCTTATGATCCTCCCCAGATGAAAGCAATGGAAAGGATCAAATGATAGTTTTGACAATTGCATGTTAATAAAAATCTGACATATTTCTGACATATTCATTTTGTATATCTAGGTATCCCTCCCCCCCAAAATATAAAAAAAAATGAAATACTTTTAACCTCACCATCTCCCTTGAATGTTTTTCGACCACTGATTTCACTTCACTAAATGTTTCCTGATAGAATTTTCAAATCTGCAATCGGACTTCCATTACGAAACAGACTCTTGTCTCATTTCTCCAGACGGGCAAATAAGAAAAGTTCTGCATTAAAGGGGATGAAGCGTGCACTACTGATACAGTGACTGGAGGAGATTCATGAGAAAACCTCTGACAATTGCATTTCCTTTAATTTTACTGTATTTAATTGTACATTGTTTTTCTTTCTAGTATAAAAACTGATAAGATCTCGTCTAAAGAACCTTATTTGGTGACTGAGAGTCACAGCCGGAAATGTTGATCTCGGATCGACAGTCAATCTTTCTCTCTCACAGGCCCAGAAGCGCCTCGTCATCCTGACTGTGATCTCTACAGTGAGTCGGCATTTCTCACTCGGGTCCAGCGTCCGTCCTCGCTCAGGCATCTCGGCCTGGAATCTCATCTCTTAGGCAATGATTAGAAATTCTGAGGAGTGAGCAACACATTTCTCATGTCATATCCTGTGCGATGAGCACCTTTTGCCTTCTTTAAAAGAAGAAACTGTGTGCTGAAGTCCTGGACTGATCTATAAACCAACTGATAGTTTTTACACCAAATATAAACTGGACATCAGCTTGGTGAACCAGCTTAATATGAAGGAATCTATGGAGGCTTTATCTCGCAACTCAGAGCACACAAAGGATCCGGTGCCAACGCCCTGGTGCCAGACACAACAGCACACCCCAAGAGGTCTTACGGAGACATGCCCCAAGGGGAACCAGAAAACTTGATGGCTTTAATGTTATAAATGGTTTTAATGTTATGGCTGATAATTCTTTTGAAGTTATGCCCAAGTTACAGTACGTTCGACCCGAGAGCTGCGTGATTGGCAACGCGAGACGTCTGATGTGTCTTGGGGGTAGATAAAATAATATTACTGACTCTTTTACTGATGGCAAAACCCTGAGACTATATAAAGATGGAATTCTTGCCCAGTCTGGGGTAGAAACATTCCAGCACAGAATAGCCCCAAGCTGGCAAAACACTCCTTGTTACATAACCACCATCTTGCACAATCACCATTCTTGTACAAAAAAAAATAAACAATTTTGGATGGTTGTAAAAAGGGAATAATAGTATGTGAAGATACACACCTGGGGGCGGGGAATAGAATTTAACTTCTAGAGAACATCTTATTGGATGAGCACAATGCTATTACAGGATATATCATAAATAATAACAGTAATAATAATAATAATAATAATAATAATAATAAAACTTTTAAATAAAATCTTTTTAGCCATATTACCACATCGGTGTCTATACCACCAAATTGAGCAGCTCTCAAAAACCAGAAGCTTAAAGCACCCACTCGTCTTATCTGAAGTGCTGTATGATGCGCGAATAAACAAGGCAGGGGTATAAAGAGCATAAATGAGGGCATGGCTCGGCCAACCTGCAGCGTGCCATCATCATTGCTCACTCTCCTCAATCGAACGGTACTTAGTCATGCTTCATGAATTATTCTGTTACCCTTTTGTTCCCCGAAAAATCCCCTGAGCACAGACATGACCAGCACTTCACATGGTTATTTCTATTCCCTGCTTTCACTTTTCCAGCTGCTCATTGAGGGAGGGTGGAAGCGCCGGACTTGGACTTGGACATGTCAGAGCTTCACTGGCTTTTACAAGCAGAGCCGGTTATCGTATTACATTCCTTTAAAAATAACACGAATGACTTGATGGATTGATGTTCTATCACCACCAGGGGATGAGGATCATTATGAGGAGCAACTGCTAGAGGTTACAGCCTGTGCAGGGAAAGAATGAATGTATTCAGCATTCAGTTCAGTTTGCAGATTACAGTATATGAACCAGGAGAACTAAATAGTACCTTAATTCAGGCTGTTGCTCTATAACTGTAGTACCCATGAGAATTGTTTCCCTTTGTGTAGGTACCATGGTAGGCCGATGGTATGTGTACCATGGTATTTTTGACCGTACCATGATATGTATTTGCTGATATAGTACATAGTTCTACCATGGTACATACTTGGGTTCAACAGTACATGTGCTATAGTATGGTCCAGGGGATACTGTCAAAAATATACATGTTAATATGTTATACATGTTAATGTACCATAATGATATAGTATTTTGTTTGTATACCATAAAACTCCTGTACCATCCTATACTGGTAGTACTGGTACTGACATATCTAATATGGTACAGGATGTACAAACATACCATATTAAATACGGTAGCGACTCTGGTACCCAATATGTACCATGGTATTCACCAAAGTATTGTCGCACACATCATGGTACCCACTGAAGTAACACGGTACCTACCCAGGTAGTCTCTAAAGTCCTATGGTGCCTAGCATTGTGATGTCTGAAGTACCACAGTAATACATACCATAGTAAAATTTCACTCACTCACTCATCGTCTATACCGCTTTATCCAGAATACAGGGTCGCGGGGGAGCCTGGAGCTTGTCTCAGGAGGCGGGGTACACCCTGGATGGGGTGCCAATCCATCGCAAGGCACACACACACTAATTCGGAATTGCTAATTAGCTCAATCTACATGTCTTTGGACTGTGGGAGGAAACCAGGGTACCCACAAAAAAGGGGGAGAACATGCAAACTCCATGTACACAGATCCCAAGGCGGGAATTGAACCTGGACCAGTGCTAACCTATAAGCCGTAGTGCCACAAATCACTCACTCACTCATCTTCTATACCGCTTTATCCTGTATTCAGGGTCGCGGGGACCTGGAGCCTATCCCAGGAGACTTAGGGCACAAGGCGGGGTACATCCTGGACAGGGTGCCAATCCATCGCAGGGCACACACACATACACACACTCGTTCACACACTTCGGGCAATTTTGGGGAATGTCAAATAGTCTAATCTGCATATCTTTGGACTGTGGGAGGAAACCAGAGTACCCAGAAGAAACCCACCAAGCACAGGGAGAACATGCAAACTCCATGCACACAGAGACGGTAATCGAGCCTAGCCCGGGAATTGACCCCGGACCCTGGAGGTGCAAGGCGACAGTGCTAACCACTACACCACGTGTACCGCAAATCAATGTAGCTTTAATTTTCTAAACTTATGCTAAAATATTACTCAATACAGTGTAATTTTGTACCTTGCACCCTAAATTAACTTTCTAGTATTCTTCAAAGACTGAATAAACTACCACTAGCGCCCAACCACTAGCTTTGATTACATAGGCTAATATAATTAGCATAACATTAGCTTGCTTCTTATACTAATGTAGTAGTTAGGGAAGTGAATATAATAGTTTCCATTAACAGTGACAAATAATAAATACTTGTGGGAAGATAAAATAATAGAAGCCATCAGGAGTTCTTTGTCTTTTTCAAATGTAAACAATATAGGTTAGCTAGCTATGTAGTCTAATCCTAGCTGTCATGCTTGCAAACAAAAGTTTGAAGTAATTTGGCTAATATTATTTGTTAAATATGAATATAATATCAGCTACTGTGCTACTGTGGTAATATTAGCTAGCCTGCTAGTAAACCTAGCTAGAGCTAGCAGGAAAAAATCTCAACCATTAAGTGATTATCTATTGTGGAGGGAAAGAGGGTCATTAATTACTATTGGTTAGTTTACTAAAATAGGTTTAGCTAGCTTGCTACTAAACTTGTAGCAATGTTTGCTAGATAAAATGTTAGCTAGCAAACGTCTCTGCCCGTTTCATTTCATTTACCCTAAGTATGACTTAGCAGCTAGCTAGCTAGTTTGCTAAACACATTTTAATCACACTAATGTGATCATAATGTTGGATAAATGTGGTTATAATTTTAGCTAGCTTGCTACTCTTGCTAATGTTGATTTGCTTACTAAAGGTTACTAGCCACCGTAGTTATTGGAATTACAGAAGTTTGTAACAGTCGCTAGTTAAACACAGTACTGTAATGCTACACAATGCGACTAAAGCTGTTTTAATTCTCCAGAATAATAGTTAGCCTAATGTTTGCTAGCTTTATAGCAACTTGTGCCTCACTCTCTGTCACACATGGATGGCGATGCAGCATTCTGTTCTGTTATGTTTAATAGTAAAAAAGTTGCACATTTAAAAATGTTTCGGATACTGTAGAGAACGATCTATAATTTAAAACGTATACTATAGTACAGTATAAGCCTTAAGGCTTCTCAGGGTTGTTTTCTGGTGTGTCAGAAATATCTTGGGGCACCTCCAGGGCTGTCAGCGTGTAATCAAGACGCTTAAACGGTTTCGGAAAGACACGGGCGGTCCTTTTTTTAGGATTCTTATCCTATCCGGCTTTCAGCGCAAGGCCTCATTCCTGAGATAGCAGCAGAGAGGGAGACTCACGGAAAGGAGTGGGAGTCATGCGGTCTCGTTAAGATATTAGAAAAACAGTATGTAAGAAGTTAAATATGTTGAGAAGAAATGGCTTCAGTAATAACAGGAGTAATCAGATACTTTTTATGTGTGTGACAATTTTCCTACAGTATGTCGCTTGCATGATGGAAAACGGGCGTTTTTTAAATATTTTTTTTTACAAAGCAACATTCAGACAACAAACACTACCGCGTCATGACCGAATGACCCTGAAGATTCTCAGTAAGCCAGGTCACAGGTCTCCCTAAAGTGCTGTTCTTAAAAAGTGGAAGCTTAAAATTCCACTAAGCACTTTTGGCATGACTGAGTGACTTATTTTGGAGTAAAGGGAAAATGATGTGCGTTTCGATTTTGGCCTGGTTCTTGGTACATTAATCATCTCGATCTCTCTCTCTCTTTCTCTTTCTCACTGCGGCTTTAGAAAAGTGATACAGTTAGGAGAGGAAAATGGTGTGCAAACTAAATAATGCAGTTTGGACATGCTGGTAAGACTGTGTGTGCTTTCTCTGTTTCACTCGCCAAGATCGGATGGCTGTCCTTTTTAAAGAAAGAAAGAATATCAATCATCATTAATTGCTAATCAATTATTAATATATATTGATCATTCCTTATGATGATGATGATGATGTCTATTATTATTATTATTATTATTATTATTATTATTATACCTTATCCCATCAGCAGTGCATTTCAAAATTCCTGCCAAAAATTTCCACCTTGCAGTTTAACCCGTAAGAGCCCAGATCCATTTCTCCTTTAAGTGACATTATAGAGGATATTACACACAGTGGCTTTGTGGTTAGCACTGTTGCCTTGCACCTTCAGGGTCCGGGTTTGATTTCCAGGTTCGGAGTTTGCATGTTCTCCCCGTGCTTGGTGGGTTTCCTCCAGGTTCTCCGGTTTCCTCCCACAGTTCAAAAACATGCAGATTAGGTTAATTGGCGTTCCAAAATTGCCTGTAAAGTGTGAATGCGCATGTGAGTGTGTGTGTGTATGTGAGATTGGCACCCTGTCCAGGTTATATCTTGCCTCACGCCCCAAGTCTAAGGGCCTCCGAGCCTTTACACAGGATAAAGTGGTATAGGCGACCAAACTGATCCGAGAAGTTATTAAATTATTAGAATTGTTCGATAGAATGAATCTTACAAAAAAAAAAACATGCTTATTTAAAATGAACTAGTTCTATAACGTGTGCTACCCAGACACTCCACCATTTTAGAAATGATGTCATGGGTGCACAAGTTCACAGAATGTCACATGACTACACCAGGACATTCATTAGACGTCACTTAGGGACTAAATGAATAAACGCTGAATTAGGACCTTTCCAGAGCTTTTAAATGGATTGTGACACCTTTGTAACCGTGGGTTCTTATGGTCTACATCTATAAGTCAATGAAACCGCATCCATCACCCATATCGCAGTAATTCAAGAACGCGTGCAGCGAGAATAATCCATCTCAGCACTGCAAACCCTATATAGTAATATAATGCGGTGCAGGAGTTACATGCGAGAAAGGATAGCGTTGCTTTACCCTGATGATGTCCACTGCTCTGATGTCTCCCAAAGTGCATTAGGGGTTTAAATCACGTCAGTTACAGGACATCAGAATATTGATTACTTTTCAGAGGATCAATAAATGACCCGAGAATGTCAGAGGGCGGCTTTAAGCACTCCAAGCGCACGTGATGAAACCACGGCCTTTATTTCATGTCATGTAACTCCAGCATCGAGGTCTATACTATGTGCATTAAGAAAGTTTATTTTATTTTTGTTTTTTATTAAAAAAAAAAAAAAAAAAAAAAAGGATCTGTCCTTGACCTTCGCCTCAGATAACATGCTTTTACAAGCTGAACTTTGGCTCACATTACATCATTCCCACAGCTCACAGAGACTAAACCAGCTTTTATTGCTTTTTGACGAGATTAAATGTTCTCACTAGTTTAAAGGGCATTTATTTATTTATTTATTTTTATATTTTTATTATATTATTTAATACATAAATCAGCTTTGGAAACTGTCCTCCACCAGATTATGTGAATGTTTAACACATTTTTGTTGAATACTGAACATTTTTGGACTGAACATGCTGAACTTGGGGTTGCCAGGTGCACGAATTAACCCCAAATCCAGGCCAACAGCAAAACTCAAAATCTATATCATTCAATTATAATTTATACAGTACGTTGATGCTATTATTCATTGAAATAAGCGTATTATCCCGGCAAATTGTAGTACTATATGTTTCTTTTATCAAAGCGGTGTTTTTCCCCATACATGTCGCCTCATACAGTAATATTATATACGTACATATATCATAAAATTGCGCAATCAAGGTTGTCCTGAGGGCAGCACAGTGGCTTAGTGGTCGTCTTTGCACCTTCAGGGTCGGGGTTCGATTCCCACCTTGGGGTCTTGCATGTTCTCCCTGTGTTTGATGGGTTTCCTCCAGGTACTCCGGTTTCCTCCCACATGCAGATGAGGTTAATTGGCGTTCCAAAATTGCCCGTATTGTGTGAATGAGCATGTCCCCCCCCCCCACCTCCCCTCGCGACACTGTATACAGGATGAAGTGGTTCAGATTAACGGTATAGACTTCATTTCACTTATTAGTCACTTTTTTTTTTTTTACTTGTAATTTATATGCTTTACTTTTTTAATATCTTGTAGCTTTCTGTTCTTAACATTTCACTAGTAACTTCTGGTCAGTTCTTACATTACCCTGTGTATACGGACTATATGTAAGATATACAGTGTGTCTTAATAAATAAATAAATAAATAAATAGGGAATATGTTATTGTGATGAACTTGAATTGGCTTTAACACAGTTAAGGTCATGTGGTTGACTTAAATTAGCTAATCCACCTACAGTAAGGTTTCAGGAGGTGGGAAGAACCCACTGGAGACCACCACGATAAATATAGTCCATGTAAATTACATATTGTTCCTCTTTGATGTGTACGTAATGCATCCGGAGGATGAAACGAGTCATGTGGGATGAGTGGAGCTGCTTCCTCTTTGTTATGTCCACTGGAAACAGGAAAGACATAATAATAATAATGATTATTAAAGAAACAATGTGACAACCAAAATGACTCCTTGACACTGCATTGAGAGGATCTCAATTTATCTCTCTATCTCTCCTTCCATCTTTCTGCTTCTACTTTCACTTTATGCATTCTGTTTATCTAGCTATTATTTTAATTACCTTTTATGTGCATAGTACTTTGACAGTTGGTGTGTGTGTGTCCTTGTTGTTTAACATGGTTTATACTGCCGTGACAACTTCAGAGATTAATTATCTTCACTACATGGCCAAAAGTATGTGGACACCTGCCCATCACACCCTTGTTCTTAAATAAAACCCTTGCCATAAATAAAGAACGGTACAAAAATATCCTCCGAGAGCAACTTTCGCAACCATCCAAGAGCAGTTTGGTGACCAACAAAGCCTTTTACAGCATGATGGAGCGTCTTGCCATAAGGCAAAAGTGATAACTAAGTGGTTAGAGGAACAAAATGTTAAAATTTTGGGTCGATGGCCAGGAAACTCCCACCATTGAGAACTTCTTGTGGTCAATCCCCAAGAGGCGGTGGACAAACAAAAACCAACAAATTCTGACAAGCATCGATTATGGAAGATCGCGCTGCTATCAGTCAGTCAGTCAGTCAGGATGTGTCCCAGGGCGAATTGAAAAAGAAGGGTCAACACTGCAAATATTGACTCTTCGCATAAACTTAATGTAATTGTCAATAAAAGGCCTTCGAGTGGCGCAGTGGTAAAGTGCTCGCCCTATCATTCGGAGATCGCTGGTTCGGTTCCCGGGTGATGCTGTAACCTCTCGCAGCCAGAGGTCTAGAGAGAGCTGATTGGCCGA
>JAQMYL010000013.1:16960333-16983070 GCA_030014365.1 Clarias pachynema | reverse complement strand
CAGCATTCCTTTACAATGTAGAAAGAAATAAAAATCAGGAACCATCATGGAGTTAGAAAGTGTTCTAAAACTTTTGATCGGTAGTGTGTATATATATTTTTAAAAAGGTCTAAAACCTGATCACATGCATTTGATGATAAAACTGTGGTGTCTCTACTTCATGAGTGTCTGGGGAAAGTGGGCGTGACCAACGGGCGTGGTCTTTTAGTGATATGGGGCGGGGTTTCTGCTTCACGCTCTGTGATTGGCCGGATGACGTGACAGTCAGGGAAGGTTGTTCCAATATTCCGCAGCAGCAGCACAGGGTTGAGCTCATGCGCTGCTGCTGCTCCTCCGTGCCGGCGGTCAGCACCTCTTACTCCGAATAAACACCGCAACATAACAGCACAACACGGGGCCGGTGTGCGGGATAAACCACAGGAGGTGACACAGGGGGGGTGTTTAAGGAGACAGCGCGTCGTCATCTTTTTGTTCGAGATATTTAAAAAGAAACAGACTGATATTGAGATAATTAGAGGAAAGATAAAGTCACGTTTTCAAGATGGCCGAACAAGTTTCGTCCACAACTCTAGACCAGGAGGTGATGATGATGATGGGGAAGGAGTCAGGGTTGAGTCAGGTGGCCGCACATGGTGTGTCTGGTGGAGAACTGGATGTAAGAGCCGCGAAGGAGACTGAAGGTCTGGAGAAAGGAGATTCTGATTCGATTTCTGAACCTGTGGAGCTTGAAAGCCCTGAGGAACCAGACAGCACTCAGATGGAGGATCTGATTAGTGTTGGGAAGACACAGGAAGCTCTTAGAGACCAAGAACAAGCTGTAAACCTGATGGATCTCGAGGAGGAGGAGGAGGATTATGGTTATGGTTATGAGCATAAGGAACCTGCACCATCTTTCTCAGAGCAAAACCCTGTGATTTCATCATCTGCTACAGAGTTCTCACAGGCAGCCTTCAGACCAGAATCAGGCATCCTGCATGTTGGTGATGTGGTGAAGCCTGCTAAAAACATCCTGGATGATGATGATATTTATGATGATGATGAGGAGGAGGAAGTGAAGCCTGAAAAGAAAGAGGACGTCTTGTTGAAAACCAAGCTCGAAGAACAACATCAGGACTTTGGCTTTGGTGAGAAAGTGAAAGGGGACGTCTTTGCAAGTCGTTTCGATCAAGAGAAGAAAGCTGAAAGTTTAATCTTGGAGGAGAAACCGGAGCCGGAGAGTAGGAATCAAGTGGAGGAACGATTCAGAGCCGACTCCGAGTCGACTCCTGCAGCCTCTGCGTCTCCATCAGCCTGTAAGTGAAGCTGGGTTTTTGTTTTTTATTATTATTATTTAACCAAATAAAGAAAAGTGAGTGACATTTAAGATTATAGATTTTTTTTTCTAATATTGAGATGTATTTATTTATTTTTAATCTAATCCTATAAAAGGATCAAAAGATAGCCAAATGATTCACAACGCGAGATTCTGACATCTTTTATATTCAATTATATATATATTTTATATTTATATACTTTTTATGACTTATTAACCATGACGTTCCAGATTAAATTTTTTTTTTATTTCTCACCAGCAAACATCTTAAATCTTAAAAAAAAAAAAAAAAAAAAAAAACCGAATGAAATATCTATTTGGCCATAATGACAAACAGAGAGAGAGAAACCTCTCTTGCTAATCAGGAGCTAGCATAACGCTTAGCTTAGCTTGAGCTCGGCTAGCTTAGCCGTCTGACTAGCCTGTGGCAAAAAAACAAAAACAAACAAAAACAACCGTTTAAGTCACACACAAGGAAAAAACAATGTGTTTTACATGTTTTTTTAAAACGCTATTGTTGGTTAGGTTTGCAAATAAGCTTTAATTAAGGTTATATATTTATTGTATATGGGTGTTGTTTGGGAATGCTAATTCATGCTAGCGGGGTGTGTCAAACAATAGGAGCTAAACCTGTGTCACGGTTATTTTTGTTTTCAGGGCATTAAAAATAAAACATTTTGTGTGTGGTGTTTTAAAAATATATATATATATAATGAGTGTTTTTGAACCAAGCTTGCATTTAGTCTCATACCTCAAGTAAATAATAATAATAATAATCATAATGATTTTAAGTTGCTTGGTAACAGGATACAGCCATTTTATTCATTATAAATATGTTCATGTCTGTGAAAGCTTTTTCTTTTTAGTATTTAATTCAGGTTTTTGATTTTAAATACAACATAGGGGTGATGGTGGATGTAAAATGTAAAGGCAGACAGAATGAGTTTAATCTGTACTTATTAATTAGCACATTAATCAAGCATTTGAGCTTGTTATTAAAAGGGGAAAAAGGGTATTCATTGTTTAAAATTAATTTAAAACACTTGCTATAATAACAGAATGGGTTCATATGTATGCATGCGCTCTTGTATCCTGGCCGTTAAGTGCCAAGTGCAGTGATGCTGCACATTTTCAGATTTTTTTTTTTTTTTTTTTTGGATAACTGATTTGTCAACGCCTTGACAAAAAAAAAAAAAAAACTGGCCTGATTCCCAGGACCACACCCTTCTTACCAGGAGGAAAGCAAAGGGAGGGTGTCGGTTTAAAACCCAGCCTATATATAGATATATTTATATAGACGGCGTGGTCCTTATAGCCGCCGTTGCTTGTTTCGGTGTGTGAATGCTCTGGGCGTGTCTCTTCCTCCAGCGCCGGACCCTTTGTGGCAGAATCTGCGCACGAGGTTGAGGTTTGGGTTTGCGTTAACGCTGCTAGACAATGAGACCAACCTTCTCATCTTCAGAGCATGAGGTCATGCCATGTCTGTGACTTCTTTATGACTCGTGGTATAAAGTCAGAAGCACAGATTTATCATGATTTATGGATTTATTTATACTTTGTGGTGACTTCCACGCTGTGTCGTTTCAGCAATCAGGTTTGGATAAAAAAAATCGATTCAGTTGTGAATCACGATTCTTTTGTGTGGTGATTCACGTCGATACTCCAAAATTGTAAGACAAATTTATAAGACAGTGACTAGAATTGGCTGGTTTTTAGTTTGTCAGTTCGACCAAGAGCAGAAGCTTCCGAGTGGTGCAACAGAAACACTTTTTTATGGTGTTACTTTATCAAACATCGTCCACGCTTAAAAAGCTCCGGTCTGCCTTTTTTCTCCAAACTCTGAGTGAATTAGTTTTAAACCCACTCATTACACACGCTTACACCCATCTCAAAACACAGCGAGCACTAATTAGTTGATAATTGCGTTTTGAGACGTCGCCGTTTCTTGAAAACATCACCGTTTCTTTATAACCCTACAGGTGGCGCACTCTATACTTTTTATGCATTTTTATTCCGTTTGGCTGTTCGCTGCTCAGTCAAAATTAGCTTCATTAACTTCAAACTCTTGTATTTGAAATTAGTTTGTATTGTTTAAATGCTGCGGTTGGTTTTTAAGTGAGAAAACTAATGCCTGCCAATGTGTGAACACTTGAGTGCCATCTACAGGATTATAGAGGAACTGCAACATAATACTGTCTCGGATATGAACATGTATGTAAATTAAAGATTACTAAAAAAAATAATGTTGGATTCAGTATGGCGATACATCACCACATCAATAATTGTCCCCCCATCTTTACAAAATATAGAAATGTAATAGAAAATATTTTTATAATATTTCGTGGCATCTTGTGTTTAGTCATGAAATGACTCACAGGTTTGCCGGGGTTTTATTTTTTTCTTCTTCTACTTTTAAATATAAAAACATACCACTCAGACATGGTTGCCATGACGACCACAGTAACGCTGACGTTCAGTCATGGAGCGTGTGCACATCACTTTCTGCTCCAACACTGGGTTTGAACTCTTTCACTCTGCTCTCTGCATTATGAATCTTTTTTTTATTTTTTTTATTTTTTAGATTGATCACCTAATGCTTTTATCTCTCTAACTTATTGTGAGAGACGGGAGAGACTTGCACACACACGGGGTGATGATGACTACATTCTCAATCGAGCTCCACTGTTTACACGGTGTGACAGTTTACACACGACAATGTTCACCAGTCAGGCGGAAAATATAAAAACAGAAAACTGCTACCTGACCTGATATGATTTTTAAAGAATATATATTTTCTCATAGTGTACCAGTCAAAAGTTTGTACACACCTTCTCTTTTTTTTTTTTTTTTTTTTAAAGTGATGTTTTCTACTTATTAAGCAGTTATTAAAAGGAGCCGTCAGTTGTTATTTTAAGACATGAAGGTCAGCTGTTCTGCAACAGTTTTGATCATTTAGAGTTTACCAGCCTCAGAAATCACTAATTAACAAACAGCACCTCAGATCCATTATGAAGACTTTACAGAGCATAAGTACATCTTAGATACATCTCAATATCGACTGTTCAGAGGAGATTATTGTGTGTTTTTTGTTTAAATGCCTTTAGGATTGTTTTACAATGTATAAAGAATAAAAATTTTTAAAAAGGGGGAAATACGGGGTGTACAAACTTTTGACTGGTAGTGTATGTAGCGAATTAAAATATATACATTCAGTTGTGGTGATAACTATTTCATTTATATAATAAGCATAAGCATTAAATGCTGATGTAACTTGTTGTTGAATGCGTAAATGTCCTGTCTCGTACAAAATAACTTTTTTTTTCTCCTCCAGTCCAGTAGGTGGCACCAATTTTCCATTAAAAGAAAAAAAGAAGCGATAGCACAAATGTGTTTCTGAAAGATATTTTGCTGGAAATGAGCAGTTTATTTTCTACAAAAGCTGAGGTGTATTTTAAAGAAACTTGTCAATTCTATACCATTTGTAATTTTAGCTAAATAATTTAATTAGCATAAATCGATTCTGAATTGAAAACCAACAAAAGACTGATGGGGAATTTTTTTTTTCTTTTTTTCTGTCCACTTATTTTAAATTATTTTTTTTAATATAAATGCTCATGAACCTTAGAAGTGCTAACTTTTTATTTTATTTATTTATTTTTTTTATTTTTTTCAGTACAACAAATTTATAAAACTACAGAATTTTTATCGTCAGTATCAATTCCACAAAAGAATCTCAATTCTTTCTTTTAGCTGTACGTGTGACTAACAGCGAAACTGGGTGGGAAAGTTTCACATCGTGAACCCCGTTTAAATCCTGAACTGTTTTATTTTTAATTAATTAATTAATTAATTTTTCTCCCCTAATACTATTATTGTAAGCACAAGGTGATAAAAATAATTGCACACAGATTCAGTTCAATCACGTCCTGGAGCTCGGTCGTCCACAGCCGTGCACTTACTGTCCTGTCCGTTGTCATGACTTTAATTACAGGCACAGATGGCTGTATTTTATACACACATTTCCACTGAGGCCTGTGTGATGTGTGTTACCTTTTACCATTTATAATTTTTTTTTCCTGCTGGAAGCACGTACACAACTCCGTCCAACAGCGTCTTCTGACTCAGGAGTTAAGAACCATGTAAATGTTTATCTACAGAACGTTTGGAAGTAAGTTTTAAAGTGCCACGTAAGAATCGTGAGGCTTGTGGTTCGATGTTCTTTTCTCCAGACCGATGATTACTGTTTGTCAGAGCGAGAGGGATTCAGGAAAGGCAACCAGAGGCAAGAAGAATTATAACTATAAGATTTACTAATGTAATTGTCGAGGCGTACAGGCAGGGCTGGAGGATTCTTTTCGTTTTGACCCGAAATATTGATCCGACTCTGCTACGACAGGTGACAATACGCTCCCTTTCAGCTTGTCGGCGTTGACGATCGCTGAACATTTCATACGTGCTTTTTTTTTTGTACAAATAAGACTCACGTTATCCCGCATGGTTATGGTGTTATTTATATGGGTTTATTTTATACTGACTGATGATTTTGGCATCCCGGATTCCCTGTTCCCTGAAACACTGTTACGTTTATGCGAGATTAATTTCCTTAGGCGCGGTTATAGTTTTTGGAAAGGGGTCAGCGGTTTAGTCAAGTGGATTGGTGTGCTTTACATTGTATATTCATGTCAAAGGCATACAAGACTCACTTTGTTGGACTTAAGAACAAATCCGACTTACGAACGAGTTCCTTTCCGGGAGCACGTTCAAAAGTCGGGGGCTGCCTGTATTCTAGCCAGTCAGGAGTCACAGCCTTTAGTTAATCTTGGTTGGTCTTCATAAAAAATATTATATGTGGCTTGTTTTTGACTGGACTGCTTGGGTCTTGTGGATATGTAATATATAATGTCATATTCATGGTTAATTTCTGTGTCATCCAGGTGAGTTCATGACACGAGGCAGTGTGTTCCTGCACACTAACACTATCCCTCGCTCACACACATCCTCTGGTTTTTATTATCGGTCCTCCTGACACATTTTTCTCATTTCTTTCTTCAGATGAACCCAGTCTTCCTTACTCTACAGCTGCTCCTGCTGCTCCTCCTCCTACTACTTTTTCGACTCTGATGCAATTTACTTCAGGCAAGTTCTTTCTCTGTGCTACTAATATTTTTTTCTTTTCAACCTGCTAACTAACACAGTGCATGCAGCAGTAAGGCTTTGACCACTTATAATAATAATAACTGTCTCTTTACCTAAAAGAGTAAACGCTTTTCATGTGCTAACATTGCTAGCTTTAACACGTTTAAGCTTGTTTTCTAATCAGGATAAAGGAACCGTTATCAGTGGATGCTCTGGATTCTTGCAGAATGCTTCCAAAGAAGGTTTGAAGTAAATAAGGAATGCATTTTAACTTTTTTTTTTTTTTTCCTTCACGCTATAAGGAAGCTTCTCTTCAGAAAATGATGAGCCTAATTTTAGATCTATTAAGGCTATCATTATGCTAAACGTTATAATAACTTCCTGGTCATCAGTTGATCAAGATGATTATATAACCCAGGTAACTAATTACAGAGGGAAAGCGGAGTTCTTGACTAGCAAGTCAAAGGTCACTAGCTTTGAAAGAATTAAAGGTGAAGAAGTAAAGACGCCTCTGCCTGCGTAATTTCCATTTCCTTCCCTCAGTGTGTTTGTTAGCACTTATTGTAATTTCACCCATACCTCTAATTCAACAGAATACGAGGATTCTTCATTATTAGCTAGCACTCAACCCTGCGTCAAAACCGCCATG
Source organism: Clarias pachynema (assembly GCA_030014365.1). Taxonomy (NCBI): domain Eukaryota; kingdom Metazoa; phylum Chordata; class Actinopteri; order Siluriformes; family Clariidae; genus Clarias; species Clarias pachynema. The sequence goes on along the minus strand of JAQMYL010000013.1, from coordinate 16,975,973 downwards.
GATTTGTTCGGGAACGATCCACCCTCCAGGAGCACGCCCAGATACGACCCGGACATATTAAACCAGTCCGACGACGACCTGATGTTTGAAACCAAAAGAAACCCGTTTCAAGACTTCTCACCTGTCGAGAAACCCATCACCGAGTTCTCTCCTTTTGGGGAAACCACAGCAGCGAAGATGTCCGATAGTCCGTCTCCAGATCTGGTCCAGAATGCCCACGCGGATGTCGAGCCGCAAAACGATTCGCCCGTGCAGGACTACGAGGGGTCTTTCGATTCCAGAGAAGCGGCTACCGAGTCTCTGAGGCAACAGCTCGCGTCGTCCGACTTCTTTGGGAGTGCTCCTAAAGACGACGAGGAATCCGGTTTGCCGCCGTCTCTTCCGGATATTTTAAAATCTTCCCCACACAAACAAGATAAAGCGGACTCTGGATCTTCAGAGGGAAGTCCCGATTTCAGTCCGGTCCACAGGAGCGGCAACGATTCCCCGAACGCTCCTTTCACGCTGTCGGCCAACAACCCGTTCGCTTTCGAAGCCAAGGTCCCTCTGGTTAAGGAGATGACCGAGGAGACAGAGGCGAGGGCTGCGGAAAGGGCGAGGATCGAGGAAGAAGACGAGGAAGAAGAAGAGGAAGAAAAAAAGACTTCGGAGCAAATGTTCGGGACGTTCGATCTCGTTAAGGAGACCGAAATTCCTCCGAAAGGCCCCGAACCCGCTGTTGGGTACCAAGACGATTTTAAGACCTTGAGCCAAGATTCTGCTCCAATAGTGGACAAGTTCGAATGTCTCAGCTTCCCAAGTGTAAAGGCCCAAACACACTCCGACTCTGAAAGCCCATCCGCAGACTCGCTCTCTCCGGTCTTGGACGCCATGGCGAAGAACCCGGCAAGTTTCCAGATCGAACCCGTGAAGAATGCGCCGCAGGAGGAAGAAGCGGAGGCCGCGGACGAGATTTCCGAGCAAGAGGTATCGTCCGAAGAGTTCGAGTTTGTCGAGAAACCGCCTCGGGGTGCTGTGGATGAGTTTTTGGAGACACTCGAGAGCTCAAAGTTCGCCAAGGCGTCGGAAAACGCCGACACCGATAACGCCGATGATGACGACGACGATGATGATGATGAGGACACGGCTAAATTCACAGATCAGCTAGAAGAGGCAAGTCCGGCTGAACAAGAGACAAAGAGTCACACTTACTTCCTTCTCACCGAATCGTCAAACGAGACCCCCGCGCCAAGAGGTAAGGCAGGACTAGAGCTGTCCCAGGATTTCCTCGTTCCCTTGCAGGCTGCTGCTGCGGTGGCGGCTGCGGCACCGGTGTCAGCGGCACCTCCTCCTGTGGTCAAAACCGACACGCCTGTCGTGAAGAAAGCGGATCCGAAAGACCTGAAGCTGCCGAACCTGAACGCAGGAGCAGGTAACACGGCGAGCGACGTCACGTTTCCTTTTCATATCTGTGGATCAGTTCATCACCCCCCTCATCCCTTTCCAGTCATCCCTCCAGCGTCCTAGTCCTCATTTCCCTTTTTTTCATCCCTGTCCTGCATGATGCATGCTTGTGTGAATGTTTTGACTTCGTGTTCTTTTCACCCATATCCATCCTTTGCTCCGTAATGCTGTTAGACCTCTAGTGTGTGTGTGTGTGAAGGAGAGAATATAAAGTCCCCGTTTCTTAAACCAGTCTTAATTTGGATTATGGGGACACGGTGATTTCACACACTTGCGTAACCCGGCCTGAGGAAACAGATGACTTTTGGCTTCACTGAAGTTCTTGTTTTGCTTATCAACACACATTTACCCCACACCCTGGTTAATGAGTCACCTGTGTGTGTGTGTGTGTGTGTGTGTGTAAAGTCATTAGGATGATTTGTATTAAAGGTCATCTTCCTTACACATTTAAGAAGATTGTTGAAAAGTTTTTCAGAACTACAAATCAGAAAGAAAGAAAGAAAAAGGTGTAAAAATGTGTATAAATCTAACACTATCAAAATATATCAGTGTAAAGAAATGTCCGTTTGTTTGTTTTGGGAATCTGTTCCAAAGTGCCAGGGCGGTATAAATTTTACGTTCCTGCATTGCGACACACCGGCTCATCAAGTGCAGATAAAATTCTTGAATCGGTTCCAAGAGAGAAGGAGACGGAGACCGAGAGCACGGTGCCACAGGGCAGGTTTATACGCTGTTTACATGGTGGATTTCTGCCGCTTAATGAGATCACACCTTGAACCTTGAACCCTCAGGGTGGATCTTGTCCCTTGCAAGATTTGCCTCTAAGCTTTTTAAGTAATAATAACTCCAGGATGTAAAAGGTGTAAAATTTGATCTTATGGATTTGGGGAAATAAGTGACCTAATGAAAGCAGTTGAGGCTGAATTTTGGGTTTCTTGCACCAAGGCACCACCTTGTGGTCTTTCCCCTGACTTTTTCAATCTCAGTTTTTACCAGCAGTGTGCTAGCGCAGTTCCACTGATGAGCTTTTCTCTTTTTATATCTCTTTGAAGGTCAGATACCTTACAGTGACCTCTAACAGTACGATCCGAATTATCTGGAACCTGATGGCGTGACGGTCTTGCGTAAGAGAGATAAGCGTAAAGGAAGAGTGCCGAGGTTGAATTTTAAAATGAAGGGTGTGTGGGTGGGGCGAAAGAGAGAGAGGGAGGGAGAGAGAGATTTCTAGGGGGAAGGAGTTGCTGCGTCAGTGCATTTAGAGGTTCCCCCTGAGCCAGCAGACAGACGGTCAGCTGATCTCAGTCCTGCAACCAGAGAGCGTGTGAGGGGGAGAGTGAAAGATCACTGCAGTCATCACAGTTTAAAGGCAGCGGGCGTTCCTTCTCGTCATTACACTCTGTTCCCCTTCGCCCCACCCGCCACTGCAGCTCCGCGCTCCTCACCCGGCCTGGAATGCCAAGCTGATCCCCTCGCAGATCTGCCCTAATCAGCAACAGGGGGAAACCATGGACAATCAGGACAATCAGGACAAACGGGAGTGCCATGCTTCGCCAAACTGGAAAGACAAGGGTAATCCGATCTCGACTCTGATCTTGTCTTTTAGACAGAATGCTTCGATTCGGGCTTTGATGGTAGGGGGTCGAGATCCGAGACGCGTGATTCTAGGTGGACCTTTTAGCCCCCGGTCGAACTCTGTTGTCACCACGACTGAGCTGTCACGTCCAAAGGTTTCAGCTTGAACTGCGTAACAAAGTTTATCCACATGTGGAGCTAGCTAGTCTGGTTCATGCTACGGTTTTGAAAAACGTCCAGAGTTGCACTCTGGTGGTGGCGGCGGCGGGTCTAACGGTGCAGTTAAGCTCGGCTGACGATCATGAGTTTTGCCTTTTGCAACAGATCAGACCTGCATTGCAACAGTTGGGGCATTGTGCTCAGGGTCAGCTCTGTTAGCAACAGAAACAGTGATGTTGTTATTGAACAGGAAGCATTTATTGAATATAACAAACTTGTTGATGAATAGTGTTAAGAAGGCGCCGGAATTCGTGGAATGAGATTAATTTACCGACGAGCCGAGTTCACCGTTTCCTCCGGTTTTTGCTGCGCACACCTGACGAACTATAATTGGTCACTTGGTCTAAGGGACACGGGTCGTGTTCAGGGTTATGTAATTGCCAAAAAGTCTTGTAGGGATTAACGCTATTTTTAGGAGCTGGCAGTACATCGGGTAAAAGCTCGTCCGCCAGAATGTAACTGTAAACAATCATGTGAATAATACTAAAAAGTGGGGATTTTTTTTTTTGTTGTTTAAAATGTGTAACTAAAAAAATAACACCGGTGAGTTGGACATTAAAGTTTAAAAGGACAACCAGGAGGAGGTTAAAAAAAAAAACACACACTGTGGCAGATTGACCATTCCCAAGAGCAAGTCTTACATTCCTGACTCGCCAGTCAGAGGGCACTCGGGTCAAGTTCGGTTTAATTTTCTATCTGCTTGATATGTCGTGAAGCCCCGGGGCGCTCGCAGAGAAGAACAGGTTTGTTAAAAAAACATCAAAGACTCCTGTTAATGATTGTAGACACTGATTACCTACTTTTAGAGGAAGGAAGGAGCACAAGAAATAATTTTAATAGTTTAATAGTTTTGACGCAAAACTTTTAGAAATAATTTCATTTTTAGTGCGTACGTGTGATTGATTTGTATCGTGCCCAGGAACCATCGCTCCAAACTAGAGCTGTAGCTATCGAATATTTTAGTAATCAAGTATTCTACCAAAAGTTTAATTGATTAATCGAGTAATCGGATATGTAATGCAATGTAAAATATATAAGAGAAACAATTAATTAGTTTTCTTCTTAGAAAAATCTACTTTTATTTTTTAAACGCATACAGCATTTTATCAAAAATAAACATTCATTATTCACAATACAAGGAACAGCTTAAAGTTGACAGAGATGAATTAAGTGCATTACAGCGTCATACATTCTTGTTTAACAGCCTTTTCTCAGCTGCAAAAACTAAAAAAAGTATCAAAAAAACTAAGGCAAACATTAAAATATACAAAAACACTAAGTTGTGCAACTTAACTTTCAGAACTAAAAGTTCTCTTCTGATATTTTTAGCGCTCCTTTCCATTTTGCAGCCCGCAACAGAACCTCAAATCAATACACCGCTAACTGTTTGCGTCTCCTTCCGCTTTGTGTGTGACGTAAGCGCTTCTTCTTCATCGGTGTTTACCGGCAGCTTGGATCCAGAAGCGCACTTTGTCACGCCGAACAAATATATAATTGCGCAAAAACATAACGCGAGCTTTTAAAATTAATTAAAAGAAGCTTTGAGGCAGAAGATTTTGCCTCGCTCATTTTTTGTAATTGAATTACTCGAGGAATCGTTTCAGCATTCACGTTACTTACTGTTCTCCGTCCCCTCGTGAAGGATGTGTACTTACACCCTCCGATACAGCAGGTGGCAGTTTGCGCATCCGGTTTGTGAGCGGCCATTAAGCACCATAGAAGAAGAGAATGAGGAAGCTCATCTTTGCACTATGTCTAATAATATTATTTCTTCTGTATCTACTTCCGTCCTCGGGTACGATTGCTTCCATGTCGGATTCAAACTGATCAGAGTGAACCAGACTTTGGGGTAAAGTGTTCTCGGGAGCGATCCTGAGGCCCCTAATGTAAAAAAATAAATAAATAAAAATTTCCCTCCCTAAATGTGCTGTCTTGAGATTTAATAATTCTTATTATCGGAAAGCAGTGCATGAATGTGTCCAGAACTGAAGCTCGTGGCCAGTGAAGTGTACAAAAGGTGATGAACTGTGCGTTTAGGCTGAAGTTCGGTGCAACTAACAGTTGTGTAACTTGGTTAAAGGTGTCTATAATCAGTTGCACAATGATTGTAAGCTGATTGCAGACTTTCTGTAAATTACTCACTGTGTAGTTTGGGGGGGAAAGTCCGGTGTAACAAGAACAAAATGAAAGCTTTACACTTCAGTGACCTGTTTAAAACGTTAACCATCAAGTAATGAGGTTGTCGATGATTTCCTTTTAAAATCTGTGTAAGTTTTATGTTGTTCGTTGTACTCGTCATCTATTTCTATACTTTACATAGAAACGTAATAAATTTTCGCTTCTTTTACTGAGGAACTGTATCACACTGCACTTTATGATTATAAGACTCCTCTAGTCAGGGTGTGGCGAAAAAGGAAGTGAACTGGAGCATCAGATTATTTTATACTATCAGATTAGTCATACTATACTATAGATTAGTATATACTATTCAACTTGTGGCTTAAATCATTACAGTTTCTTTAAATCGGATTTACATACGGATATAATTTATAAATGACATTTTCAGCGTCCGCTTCAATTTAAAGTCCTATTTTGTAAGGGGTTGCAGCTTTTTGGTTGAAGTTGCTTTCGTCCCTGATGTGCTCCTCTGTGAGTTTATTTCCAGTCATGTCTCTGCTTTTCCTCCGTCGTCCTCAGAGGAAATGACCGACTGTTTATCGCAGGATAATTTTCTCATTTCATACACATTTTGTGTGTATTTAGTCTTGTCGCGTTCCATCCCCTCTTGGAGATTAAAGACTTCCCTATCGGCGAGATTTATTCCAGAAAGTGAAAAATCAGCCGGATCCTCTAGTCTACTCCAGCACCTGTTTGATCGATTGGACGAGGTGTTGTGATGTGGGACGCACAGCACTTTTACATTAACGTTCCTCACAGCTTCATTCAGACGTCCCCACTGAGAAATCTGCTGTACACGTCCACGACAAATATGATTGGCTACAAAAATCGTCTCATTTACGATTAGTGTGAAATGCGAGGCAACCCCAAAGCACAAAGCCTGGGACTTAAGTTAGCACGGTTTGACTAGCTCTGTCTTAATGCATGTACGTTTCACTTGAAGTAGGGTATAAAATTTCCTGCGACTGATAATTGAACAAGTAAACAAGTAACCGATTAATCATTAATAATTAATAGTAATTGTTTTTTTTTAAAAATTCCTGACTTTGAGTTTTTAATGTTTATTCATGTCCAATAACATGAATAAACATGCAGTTCATACTGCCTGAACTGCAGGTGTGCCCTCTTGTGGTGAACAAGTGAACAGACGTGTGCAGTAGGAGGAATATCATGCAAAACAAATCTTAGCGGCTGATACCATTTTCCAAACGGCAAAGATTAATCATTAACGCCTCGAAGTTACAACTGTTTAAGAAAACAAATTGTTTGTACAAAAACAAATAATATCGGCTGATTTCATTTTTAATCAGCTAAATTCTAAATGGTAAAGATTTCATCATTAAAATTAATTTAAAAGTTAAAAGTGTCCGATTGATAGGAAGGGGAGGGGTTAGTTAGTGTCTGGGAGGGGGGGGGGTTAAGTGCTGTGTGTCATGTGACTCGGAAGAAACAAGCGCTCTGATCAACTAATCTGATCTGATTAAGGCTTGAGAAACCGCTTAGTCACTTTACTTACAAACCTGTCCAGCTGCCTGATTGAACGAAGTGTCTCTCTTGTTTTTAGAAAATCTAAAAAGCCAGATTTCTGAAATCTTAACATTTTTTAACATTAAATTTAGCTAACAAGCTAAACCTTTGAATCCAGATAGTTGGGTGTTTGACTGGTACTTTTGTGGTTTAAAGGTTTGGAACGTTTATTGATTTAAATCAGTGAAGGTAAACATTGCTTCAGAAAGTGTCTGGGTTCAACAAAAAAATAAATAAAATTGCAGCAGGTTATTTCTCCCTGCATTTTGAATACATATTAGCACGGTAAAGTTGACTTATACCACTTCAGCATCGTTATCCCACAGCTCCCAAACTTTGAGAACAATGTCTGGTCCGTGTCAATCTTTACTACATTGACTTTAAGAGGATTTGTTTTATACAAATCGATTTAACATTTAGTCATTAGAACCATTATACATTTAGGGTTTATTGCTTTAAGGTAAAAATATAAGCTGAATTTATTTATTTATTTATTTATGCATACATAATTGTCAATGGTGTGTGTGTGTGTGGTAGGTACAGTTCTTAAATAAATAAATAAATAAATAAATAAATAGAAATCACCTTAGAACCAGAACTTATTTATTTCTTTATTTAGTCAATTATTTAAAATATATATATTTTCCCCTGTGTGTGTGTGTGTGTGTGTGTGTGTGAGAGCGAGAGAGAGGGGGAGAGAAACGAGCTTTTGTGTGTTCTAACCACATGAACGCGCGCCGGGGGCGGGGGCGAGCAGCAGGGAGCGTGTGCGCGCCGCGAGCACGCGCTCGCTCTCGCTCGCTCTCGCTCTGTTGCGTTGGTTGCGGGCGGTGCAAGATGGACGCCAAACAGGGTCAGTGCTTCATATTGACTCAGTCTGTTTTTTTTTTTTTTTTACCCTCTTCCTTTCATTGTCTTTTCTTAAATTATTGTTTGAAGTGGTTTCTTAAAGATTTTTAAAAATGTAGTTTTGCGTTGTTCGGTTTTAATTTTGCTTGGCGGCGCGAGGAGGTCGCGCGCTGCGCGTGTCTGTCGTCCATGTTGCAATGACAGCAGCAAGTGTGTAGCGGTGATCACCGTTATACACACACACACACGCGCGCGCGTGTGTATATCTGTGGAGGCGACGCGGCGTGCTGGACGATTTAATAATAAATTAGAGTAATAAATAAGTAAGCGGTGACATTGCGCGGTCATAGCGCGAGCTCCGGTGCGGCGGGGGGGGATAGGGGGCGTGCTGTCGCGCGTGCTATTTTTAGCGCGTGCAGGCCGGCCGGTGCTTAACCATATGTAGGCAATCCTATTGGAGTTGAGGGGGGTGGAGGGGGTACAAGGGCTTACTGTCCCCTCAGTGCTGTCAGTGTTCAGGGGTGTGTGTGTGTGTGTGTGTGTAACATGCTGACTGTGTGCGAGATGATGGAATATTCTAGATTATCAGGTGTATATGAACATGAACACACCTGACATCACCCTGTTTAAAGCTTTAATGCATTTAGCATTTTTTTTTCTTCTACGCTTTAATTCATTTCTTTCATTAATTCATTTCAGTGCCTTAATTATTTAAACTAGCATATAATTATACCCAATAATATAATGGATTATGGATGTTTATGTAAATTGTTTTATTTATTCATTAGTTTTTGTTGCAGGATTTTAAAAGTTTAATGAGTATTTAAATACCACCTGTTCCTTGTAACGTTTTTTTTTTTTTTTTTTTTTTTCAGTTAAATTCAGTTAGAAACCAACTGAAGCCCAGCATTTAAACACAATTCAAATACAAGATATAAATATTTAACTGAGCAGCAGCTCGCATCTGTCATCCACCATAGTTATTATTTGTAGAAATTATTAAAATTTAGCTAATTTATTACTACCACACAAAATGAATACAAATATATGTGTAGGATTATAAAGAAACCGGTGGAGTTTTACCTCCTCAGTCGCCTCCAAAGTCCACTCACCGAGTTCAGAGAAAAAGGCAGATCAGAGGCTTTAAACACGTGCAAATGTATTTTTTGATAAAGTAACACCATACAGACATGTTTCTGTTGCGCCACTCGGAGGCTTCTGCGCTCGTTAAAGAATCGTTTATCGGCTCAGGCTGATCGAGCTGAAAATCAACTAATTCTGGTCTATACAATACCCTACATATTGTGTTTAATAGTCCAATATTTCATGTTTGAGGGTGTCGAGTTGAGAGTGCACTCACACAGCAGGAAGTTAAATACATACGTAGCGATTCACAGGAGACGGAGCAGCAAGATAAATTCAGCAAAGTGTTCACAGCATGGTGGTTGTTGCTGCTGTTGAGGAAATTAATCGCATCCTGTTACTGAACACGACTTTATTTACGTAACCGAGCGTAGGGAAATCGAGAGCCCAATTTGTTTGAGAGTCCATTAAGCATCGTCTAAACACAATCGGTTATACACAGTATGTTACAGTACAGTACAGCGTTCTTTAGAATCATAACGATGGTTTGAATGATTCATGTTAAAAGGTCGAGCGATGTCTGCAGTCTTTTTTCGCCTCTTAATTATTTTCACTTCTGTCGTTATTGCTTGCTTCTCAGCAGTACTCATGTCCGTGTCTTTGATAGTTCGTAACTCGAATGTTCACATGTAGGGGACTTACTGTAGAATGATTTCTTTTTGTACTGTACGTCATACCTTTTAACCTGTAAGTTTTTATTTTTATTTTATACAATATAAAATAAAGAGATAACCTGGACAAGACATAAATCATGATAAAATATGAAGAGTATAAAAGTTTAGGCGTAAAGTGTGTTAAAGGGTTGGTTGAGAAATCCTCTTCTGAAAAAAAAAAAATAAATAAATAAAATTCACTGTCCAGAAGGCATGTTCATGTCCAGACGCACATCATAATTGTTGTAACTTGTATCAAAGTGGGTGGAGCTTCGTAAACATGACTGAGTTGTTGAAATGTCCCCTGATTTCCTGTTTGATACCTTATCTTACCTGACACACCTTTTGCTTTAATAAAAAATAAATAAAAGTGTCTAAGGGTCAAACTGATAGTTACTTAAGATTATATTTCCGCTCCTGTACTCACAGCAAGGACCGGCGTCGCCGAGTTACGACTACGAACCAGATATCACGTCACGATAAACATTAAATATGTTCTCTTTGTTGTTAATAAGAAATGTAGAAGTGGAAAAGGTAAAATCACCATCTTAAATATTTTTTTTAATTATTGCTTTTTTTTATTTATACGTAAAGAAGTGGTAAAATGCTGCAGTTCTTCTATAATCTTCCAGGTGGTGCAGTTTAAGTTATTTCCAGAGTACAGCATCCTGTGTGTGTGGTGGGAGCAAATGATTTCGTTAACTTTGTTCAGAATTGAAAAGGAGGGAAAAAATAAAATGGAAATCTGATTTATAAAATCGTGAAGAAAAAAAAATCGCCATATAAATTGAATCGAATCCTAGGTATCGCAATATCGTACCTGGTGGTCCCTGGTAATCCCCGCCCCTAATTCGACAGGTATTATAATAATAACTTGCGTGTTTTAGAGTAAACGCAGTGTAATTCACATCACGTGCTGTACGGACGCATTTAAAATATTTGTGTATCCGCTGTTTATTACAGACTTCAAGATATCAGTGTTTTATAAAGTATGACTTCTCGTAGTGCTGCTTAATAAAGAATATCAGGGATTTTAATATTTTGTTAGTGAGTTTGTTTTAATGATTTTGCTCAGGTTAATGGATACAAAGTCAGCCAAAACATCATTTATACACACTTCAGGAAAAAAAAAACTTGTATAAATATTTAATACTAAGTTTATTGCTATACCTTATATATTAATATGATATTATGATAATATCGTATTATTAGGATTACACCAATATAATATTTCATAAAATCTTTTTGTGTGAAAATTGTTTTGGCTGACTGTATTAATTTCCAATGTTGTGCATAATATTTCTCTGTAGTTTTACGTGTTCCCATTTGGCCTTGTTACAAGACATCATGTGATTTTTGTAGAGTTATAAACTCCCAGCCAAAGCCAGCTCCGGTTTACCTCGGCGATAAACACGTCTCAGAGTTAGCAGGTCAAAAAATAAACCTTCTTTTATGTCTAAATGTGGACGTGTGACCCGTCTAGAGTGACCCCCATGTCGCCTGAATGCTGCGATCAAAAACCCCTCGCTCGTCTGTTTGGGGCTTTGTGTCTATCGATTGAATCGTTGGAGGGGTTGGTGTGTGTGTGTGTGTGTGTGTGTGGGGTCGTGCTTTTGAGCATGTTTCTGACCTACTATCAGAAAGAGGAGATTACATCACACACACATTAGGGTCTGATTATTTGTTCAGGCCCAAGTCAGGTTTACAGGCCGATCTGGTTTTCAAGCTTATCGAGGTCGGAGAAGTTACACCTCAGAGACGCGTCTGGAGTCCAACACGTAGCCCTCGCTCCGCCCGCGCGGTTATTTACAGCCTGCTGAAGCTCGTACAGAGACCCGATACATCCTGTGACTGTGGATATTCACTCAATTATATTTATTTTTATTTTATTTTATTTCTTTTTTTTACCAAAAGCTGAAATGTGTTATATTTTCACATGCTTTGGGTGTGGCTGTGTTCAGCATCGGATTTTTGTGACATCACGCTTCACGTTGATGATGAATAGCTCGTACAGAAGTATGTGTTATAAATAGTGTTGTCTAGGGTTGCCTTATATCATGGGGGCAGCTCTGACCCCTTGGCGGGCCATGACTCCACAAGATTGAGATCTGGGGAATTTGGAGGACGGATCAACACCTTTTGAAGTCTTTGCTTGCTGAGACCCAGGTGCAACCGGCTGTGAGGCAAAGGGTGTTCTTGTGCCTTTCTGTCGTAAGCGGTGTGTTGTTGTTTTTTTTTTTTTTCTTTTCTTTTTTTTGTTAGGAATTTGTACTGCTTGGGCTTTTCTGTGGGATCGGACCAGATGGCTTTTTTTTTATTGGGGATCACACTTTATCTATTTATTTATTTATTCATTCATTTATTTATTTATTTATATAATTACATATAGTTTTTAATACAGTGGAAAGCCACACCTCTTCACCAGAATGTAAACACCTTGGCCACACCTTCTAATTGAGAATAGTAGCTTTGCTTCAATCCCTCCCCCGACCCCGACCCCACCCTCTCCTCCCTGTAATGAGTTTTAATCCTCATCCCTGTTCATGTCTGTTTCTTATTTGTAAAGAGAACTGAGTGATTAGATTTGGATGTAAGATGGCGTGTATTATATATGTAACCACACACACAATCAACAAAATTTTTTATTTATTTTTTTAACAGAGAAGCATATTTCCGTATTTCTCATCACGTTTCTTGTCATATCATTCTCATTTAGCTCAATATTTAACCCGCGCTCATCTCCGCCAACTCACTGCTCAAGTTTGACCCAGCGTAAAAAAAACAAAACAACAAAAGATGTGTTACTGATGTATGGTTTTAACTCCGCTTGTGTGTGTGTGTGTGTGTGTGTGTGTGTGTGTGTGTGTGCGTGCGCCTGCAGTGGTGGAGCTGCTGTACTGGCGCGACTTGAAGAACTCGGGCATCGTGTTCGGAGCGAGCCTCCTGCTCCTGCTGTCGCTCAGCGCGTGCAGCATCATCAGCGTGCTGTCGTACGTGGCCCTGGCGCTCCTCTCCGTCACCATCAGCTTCAGGATATACAAGGGCGTGCTGCAGGCCATCCAGAAGAGCGATGAAGGACACCCGTTTAAGTGAGTGTGTGTGACGCAGAGCGGAGAGAACCTCGGCTCAGGAGAACTGCGAGTGTGTGTGTGTGTACATTTCTGATGGATCGTTATTGTGCCGAGAAATTAAAAGCAAGAGAGCCCTTAAACTCTATGATGTCATAGGGATGATGTTATAGGGCTTGGGCCCTTTGAAAAAATCAAGCTTTTAGAGGTCAACAAGGGAATAATGATAGGGTCGTATTACCATCACTAAAAAAAAAATTCCCAGTAGTGTAGCTTTTAAAAATTGTTAATATTAATTTTAATGAAGTATATTTGCGTATGAATTACATAAAGTATTAATCAGGATTGTTTTTAATGAATTGATTGATTCTTGAATAAATAGTTTTTGCATTTAAATGCAACATTTCTATTTATTTTTCTACAATAAATAAAACTATTCAGTTTTTTAAATAAATTTCCCAGCACCACTGCAGTGTAACTTTAAAAAAAAATTATTGTTCATTATTAATAGTAATTTTAATATATACATAAAATCATGAGTAGTACTTTAAGTAATTCACACCCAAACATATTATTTTATTTATGGTTTAATTAATTAATTGATCCATTCATTTATCGATAATTCAATTAGTAAATATTTATTATTTTATATTTTTAAATGCAGTATTTCTATTTATTTCTCTACAATAAAAACTGTAAAAGTTTTAAAATAATTTCCCAGCAGCACAGTAGTGTAGCTTTTTAAAAATCATTAATTATTAATTACTTTTAATATATACATAAAAATAGTGAGTAATACTTTATGTAATACATACTCAAATTATTATATAATATTTTATTAAATGTTTTTATTTAATGTTTAATTAATCAGTCAATCGATACATGAATCAACTTTTTATTTTAGTTTTTTGCATTTAAATGCAACATTTCTATTTATAAAAGCAAGAATTCAGCAGTGAATGGATACATTTCAGTATCAAACAAATAAAATGAAATATTCATGTTAATTAAATATATTTTAATACTAGATCGGTTAGCTTTCTGCAGGTAAAAGTAATATATATATATATTTTTATAATACTTAAAATCTTTTTTAGTATAAAACAGCATTGCAGTATCCTGGGAAAGTGCACTGTGATCTAAATCATCACCTCCTCAGTAAAATAATTAACCCTGATTTCTTGTTAAACGTTTCAAAGTCTGAAACACATCACAAAGTTTCCAGGACGGATTTTCTTTAGTTTATGGTCCAAAGTTTACGGACAGATTGTTGTTAGAAATAAGGTCTCAGAGGCTTTTCAGCCTGATCAAACGTCTGTAACCCGTATCGTGTGTGTGTGTGTGTGTGTGTGTGTGTGTGTGTGTGTGTGTGTGTGTGTGTGTGTGCAGGCTGTATCTGGAGCAGGACGTGTGTCTGCCCGAGGAAGTCGTCCACAAATACAGTGACATCGCGCTCGGCCGGATCAACACCGCCATCAAGGAGCTGCGCCGCCTCTTCCTGGTTGAGGACCTCGTCGATTCCCTGAAGGTGAGGCTCGTGAGAATTATTATTATTTATTTTTTTTAGGTTAATAAAAAGAAAAGAAGAGTCAGACAGTGGGGACAGTGGGGAACGTACTATACCTGTGTGACATCATTTCAGAAAAGGGGCAATTTAATGTTAAGACCTCCACAAAGCATCACATGTGTCATCCAGTCCAGGACATGCAGTGCAAAAGGTGTTCGGCTCAATGAGCTTTAAATGGTGTACCGGGTTACACAAGTGTGTATGAGCTACGCAGCAAAATCTCTCATGTCAGACTTTTTGAGGATGTTAAGAATGCTGGGAAGCAAAAAAAAAACATTAGAAGAACCAAAGGGACCCGATGACATAGAGGTGATGTCATAGTGCTTGGGCCCTAAAAATAATGCTAACCTGTAGAAGACATTATCACTTTTCGACATCAGCACGATCATAGCATTGGCGATGACGTAATAGCCATGACCTTATCGTGCTGATGTTGTAGTGCTTGGGCCCTAATAATGATCTTTAGAAAAACAATTTGGCCCTCACACACTATGACATCATCACCATCATAGCGAGTCGATGGTCACCACTGTGATATCATAGCATATAGGGCGATTTACATTTGTGATGTTTAAAAATAATGTGGTGGGTATAAATTAAAGAAAAATTAATAATAAAAGAATGGAAAAGAAAGAAATCTAAAGGATATAGAAAGCAGATTTGATGTATAAAGTCCCCCATCAGTGTGTCATTTGTGGATAACATCTGCAATATTTAAAAAAAAAAATTATCTTAATCAAATTTGGATTAATCATTCTGGATTAAATATTTAAGATCTGATTTGTTTCTGTCTCTGATGATCTGTTAATTGTCATTATTGGGTTTGTTGATTGATTATCTGTGGTGTGTGTGTGTGTCTTTCTCTCGCCTCTGCAGTTTGCTGTGCTCATGTGGATCCTGACGTACGTCGGTGCCTTGTTCAACGGACTCACTCTCCTCATTATGGGTGAGTCTCATCTGCTCCTTCACTGACCCGCTATTCTGCGGCGTGTTAATCACACTGCAGAACCGCCTTTGTTTTAACATGAGCTCGAGCGTCACGTCATTACATCACTGTATACCTCTGTGAACGTCTCCACTTTCCCAGAGATGCTAGCGGGCAAAAAAAAAAAAAATTATAAAATCCTAGCGGGAAAAAAATGCAAGCAGAAAGCAAGAACCCCGGGGGCTCCAAACTATCATGTGATTCCTGTTTTGATAAAAAGTGTAATTCTCTTTATATCTGAGGTGTTTGTTTTTGTTTCCTCAGGTCTGGTTGCCATGTTCACCAGCCCAGTAGTGTACGAGAAACACCAGGTCAGTGTTACTGTCACACATCTGTTACAACTACATCGGTCATTTATTTATATATATATATATATATATATATATATATATACACACACACACACACACACACACACACACACACACACACACAC
>JAQMYL010000013.1:16899907-16910104 GCA_030014365.1 Clarias pachynema | reverse complement strand
CTGGGATAGGCTCCAGGCCCCCCGCGACCCTGAATACAGGATAAAGCGGTATAGAAGATGAATGAATGAATGAATAGCAGTAAAATGACATGTTTTCAGATGACCATCAAAAACAGTTTCTTAATTTTTCTTTGAAACTGATTCGGACTGAGTATCGAACCCTGATGTCACAGTACCGAATAAATCTGCAAATCATCATGTTACGTATCATCATGTTACACGCATGTTATCCTGTGGGCAAATAAACTAGCTTAGCTACAACCTTAAAATACGTAGCTTCAGTTCAGTTCATAAAGTTAAATTATGATGAAACAAATAAACTGAAGCTATCTATGTTTTTATCTGGAAAGAAGTCGTGTAATACAACATCAGCATGTGGGTCAGGTGTCGGCGTCGGCGTGGTGTACTCACAGCTCCTGGCGGAGGCGTCGGATCTTGGCCTTGGCGTCTGCCAGCTCGACGCTGAGGTGCTGCCTGCTCTCGGTGCGGCGCATGCTGGGCGAATCGCTGGGGGACTGGGCGCAGGGCGGAGGAGGCGGAGCCGGGCACGGGCCGCAGTCTCGCTCCTGGGTCAGCTCTACGATCGTCTGTGGGAGGAGATAAGGAGGAGACGCGACCTCAATACAACATGGAACATCGCTGGAAAGGGCAGGTTTATGAGCAGCATGGCACTGAGCTGCGATACAAACTAATGCACAAGAGAAGCTGCAGTCATTATACTCAATTTATCGACCCTGCATTCCATCATAAACCTGTAAAAGCTCCTTCATGTTATAAAAGCGTATAGCGTTATCATTTATCGCAATATCAATATCGTCTCGTGCTACTGTAGAGCGCTTTTAGCTCGGGCCTGGAGCTTTTAACCATAACAGTAAAATGGCCGACTGCGAAGAGAGCGTTCGCTGTCCTCCGGAGACAGGAAACAGATTAAGGTCAGCTGTGCGACTGTGGTGCAGAGCAGCCGGCCGTGATGATTCCATTAAATAGAAACCAGGAGTGCGAGAGAGAGAGAGAGAGAGAGAGAGAAAGCTCTCCAAATGAGGTCACGTTTGAAAGAATGAGACACGACCATCTAAAAAAAAAAAAAAAAAACGCCAGGACAGAAACATCTTGTGTACGTTCGGTCGGTGCAATGCTGGTTTTACTGTAAAAAAACAGAAAAAATGAAAACTTCCACTTTTGGTGACTGGGGGTCATATTTAGGTTTAGCTTGAGCATATTCGTGTCAATGGAACGTCCTCCCAAGGACAGTGTGTGTGTGAAGAAGACAGAGAGCATAAATGGCGTATTAACGAAGACCGTCCACCACCACTGAGAATCTGTTGGCCATTATTCAGCCTCAGAGGGGCAAAGGATGCTGGGAATGTCTGCGAGGATGCAGGAGCTCAAGGGCAGAACTGAGGTTATAATCACCATCTCTCTCCAATAAGGATTAAAGCTCTCCGTGAGAGCCAATCAGCATCCGGGATACAAACCCTGTGGCCAATCCATATCCAAGTTCTTTCTCTCTCTCTCTCTCTGTTTTATTTCTCGTACCTCCAGCTGCTCATCTCTCTCGTCCACCAGGCGTCTCAGATGGAAGGCCAGGTTTCTGGAAAACGAGTCCAAATCCTCAGGCGGAGATTCGCCCCCTTCCAGCCACTGCAGATCCAGAACATTCTCCTGATTGTGGGTGACCTGCGGAAGAACAAACAAGTTAAAAAGAAAAAAAGAGTCGATTCGTCCACATTATGATTTTTTTTGTCACGATAAGGTCCATGTCTCCGTACCTCCTGGATGTGAGACGCGATGGCCGCCTTGGTGTCAAAATCCAGCGTCTGGATCCTCTCGATGTACTCCTCCTTTTCCTCGCACTGCGAACAGACACAGAAAAGAGAATCTGGACGAGCTCAAAACACAAATTACTCTTGAGAGGTTACCCGCTGCTAAGTCTCCCGCTGTCGATACTAATCTTAACCCTGAACCCTATCCGGTGTATTATTAATAAGAGGGAGAAGAGGTTGGTTAAGGGGAACCCGCGAATCGATGGAGCAGTGTGGAGAGACGAGGATGTGCTCCACGGGCAGGTCTGATCCGACGATTTCCGTTTATAATCTAGACTTTCACTTTAAACTCTTTCCCATTAGACACTAATGTGACAAATATGCAAGAATTTATTATTTTTTTTTTTAAATCAGGTAGAGGGGCAAATACTTTTTCACAGCACTGTACTGCAATGTCAAAATATCGACTTCTTTTTGATATTTGTGATTCAGCCTCAAGAAAGGTGCGAATCCATGTTTTGCATGCCAATTCTTGTGTATTATCACTCCGGGTTAAAGTATTGGCACCCCTAGGCTCGGGCCTGGTGTAATCATGTGACCGTCTGATTAGATGGTGCAGTTTGCACCACGTGGAAGTGCACTACTAGAAAATGCATTGTGTGAGTGTGTGAGAGTGCACGTGTTTGGGGAAGGAATTAAAGTATTGGTACCCTCACTTCCTGTTTTTGGAAGTACTGTCACAATTTCTTCTTCTTTTTTTATTTTTTTTTTTTTTACACTATATGGAGTTAAAGTGCTGTGTATCACTGTGCATGTGTGTGTGTGTATGTGTGTGTGTGTCGACTAAAGCGGCCCCTGCCGTCCTACAGAGCAGCCGGCTCCTTGCCCTGAGCTCATCTTGGCTCCTGGCCAGCCGATGCCACCTGTCAGGCTCGTTACATTATCGCCTACTTCTCTTTTCACTCTGCACAATCTGGCGTCTCCCCCAGCTGCACAGTTACTGTAAATCATGACCAGGATGCGCATACGGGTGTGTGTGTGTAGGTCTGTGTGTTTCTATACCTGAACAGCACACCCGAGCAACAGCAAGAGCAGCTTCTTCACCTCAGCCAGGCCTTGTTCTGAAATCAAAGAAACGACACGGGCTGTAAATCATCATGATGTGTAAGCTTTAGGTGTACACCTGTTGAACAGAAACAGGGGGGACAAAAAAAAGAAGAAAAAAAAAAGTCCCATAATCCTCGGCTCCAGGACTGTGGGAGGCCCTGGGACGAGGCGCAAGGCAGCTGTTGGGGGAGATGAACTGTTAACACGGCAGAATTAAGAAGGAGAAAGCAGGTGGTTCGTCCAACTGGGCTGCTTGGCACTGATGGTTCCCGCTTGGCCCAGATGATGGGAGGGGCTTAAAGAGCGGCCAATCGGAGGCAGGCAAACATACGGGCTGTTTAACCAGCGTGAAGTTACGACAGTGAGGAGGCTGCAGGACACGGACATCGTCTTCACCTCAGGCTGGATACGTCCTGGATGTTTTTGTCCAGTAAAGTAGAAGCTGCACCATGACTGAGATTTATTTATTTATTTATTGATTGATTTATGAGGAACACGATTGAGAAGAAATGCAGGAACAAAACATTTGGCTTATGGGAATTACGTTGTCTTATTTATTAAACACTAACGTTAGAACCCGGTTACAGAATTTGTAGAAATAGTTAAAAAGTTAAAGCTAAAAATGATCTAATGTAATCAGTGATATTATTATTATTTCAGGTTGAAGCCCACGTACATGCCTGTCTGTCTTTCTATACAGCAAAATTTGCCAAATGCACTTCCTGTTTAAAGTAGATTATTAAATCCGGCACATGACTGTTTGTAGCATTACTTTTACTCAACATTTTGATTTGAGCGCATAACACTGGGATCTCAGTTCAGGTATTTTACACGCCCTCACCTCAGACTGGTTTTAAACTTCCTGCAGGAAGAATAAACATACATCGACCTGTCCATTCATCTTTGACGGTTCAGTTTTCATAGTGTACTTGCCATTTTTTGAGTAAGCTATGCTGCGTTGCACTTTTGTTTGTGTTTGGTGAGGATTTCTGAGCCTTGTAGGTGCATTTCGGTAGTTTCTGTCTGTTCTGCATTCTATGAGTATTTATGGTAATCTATCACGTTGATTGGTTCTGTTGAGTGATGCGTATAGCCACGCCCACCTCGAATGAAAAAGTGCTATATTTGTCCAAAAAAGCGCTGGCGGCTGTGATGTAATCTGGCACAAAACTGCTCATGACGTCAACTTTTTGATTTATGGCAATTCATGCAAATACAGAAGGCCTGGCAAAGTTTCATTAAATTCTGTCCAGCCAGTTTTGCATGATGCTGTGACAAAATCTAGCTGGACAGACATACAGACATTCAGACAGAAATTTTCCTGAGTCTGGTTTCAGGTCCTCCAAATGTATGAAACGTACCTGACCAACGTACAGACAAAACCTTCCTTTTATTTATACGGAAGTTTAATGCTCAGGACAATCTTTGAATCCCTGTCTTCTGATTGGCTCAGATTTTTTATAACTTTAAGAACTCCTGCTTGTCAGAACCACGTTAATCTGCGTAAGGGCCGGGGCTTGTACAAACACGGGCGTGTCAAGTTGGCATAATCACACTAGATGACTTTGAGCGAGATTATCATCACAAACTCCTCATTCTGGTGCGAGAAATAAAGAAACTTAATCTGAAACTGCTTAGGAATTCTTTTGATTATGGGAGGAAAAAAAAAGCAGATGGAGCTGAAAATGAGTGCTGCAGGATAAAGCGTTATACGGAATAATAAAGGAAACGTGATGCGCGTTAGTCACGCTGAGGAATCCGCATGAATTCTTCACACAGGAAATGCCTTCTTCCCTTTCTTTTCGTTTTTTTTTTTCTTGTTTAGAAAAAAAAAATCATATAAAGATGGCCCTCTCTCTCGCTCTCTCTCCTTTCTCTTATACACACACACACACACCTGGCTAGAAATCCTGAGGTGAAAATTCCTGCTGCTTTTAAATAAGGACCTGCTGGTTTAGCAGAGTGGTGTATAAATTATTCAAGGACATTTGGAGGAGAGAGAGAGAGAGAGAGCGAGAGAGAGAGGGATGAGGGGAAGCAGCGCTCTGACTGAACCCCTGGGCCTCCCCCCGGATCCTCCAATACACACACACTGTTTTTTTTGTTTTTTTTTTTAACCTCTTCCACCATCATGCTCGCCCTTCCGGGAAACTGGAGGTCACAGGGACCCTGACAGACCGCCAGCGCTTCCTGTGAACAATGAGCGATGAACAGGAAGAGGAAGCAGCGTCTCGAGACGGACCCCAGGGCTTCGTAATTCTTTAGAAAAGAGCGCTTTCCTGTAGAGTAGAGATAATGGATGATGTCATCGATGACAGCTTCCTGTCTAGCGACATCCAGCACCGCGAGACACAACATTTGTAGGAATAAAGTGATTATAATCACTGTTCGCTGCTTGTGGGCGTGGCCTGGACATATTTTCTTTAATTCTGCTATACACGGAACACACAACGTATTTAGGTATTTAAGTTATGCTCAGGCTTGTTGTCAGATTAGATTAGCAAAGCTAGCTAACATTACTAGCTCCTAGCGCTATAGATCATGATATATGACTAATGAAGTTACGTCATCCAAAGGCTGCCTGTGACGTCGCCGCTCACTAGTCCGAACGTTCATGCACATCCAGCTATGCTAACAGGCTAACTGTCCGCCGCTAAACTGCACCTGTCCTGACCCGGTAGTTCTGTCCTCCAGTTGTCCTCAGTCCCGATGGATGAACAGAGCAGCTGTCAGAGACGCATCTGAGCGACTCAGCACAGCCTGACAGGACGAGAAGAGACGTCGAGTCAGCTCTGGGACATCTGTCTCTCTCTCAGACAGAGGGACGGAAAACCAAAGGATAGAGAGAGACACTGTGCAGGATAGAGAGACCGAGACAGGAAACGAGAGCAAGAAAGGATAAAAAGTCAGACTGAGAGGGAAAATTTAGAGACGAGACAAGAGACAAAAGTGTTAAAGTAAAAGAGAGTGAGACGAAGAGGACAGAAAAGCCTCAGAGAACTTTCTTCATCTGTATGATATTTGTGGTTTTTTATTTTATTTCTTGGTTTTTGTTTTGTTGTTTAAATTTTTAATGGTTAAATAAAATTTCAATGAATATGTTAATAGTTAAGAGTTTATAATACTTTTTAACACAATATTTACTGTTTTCAACATTACAATCCTCCAATATGTCAAAAAATAAAAAGTATCTTTCTGATGAACCAAACTTTTTAATTAACGTAAAATTAAACTAAAAATTTTTAGAAAATTTATATAAATTTTAAATTGTGAAGAACTACAGAGAAAGTTCATGCAACAACAATAAAAACAGACACCAAAAAAGTTTTGATAACTTTATAACTTTTTTACATAATTTTATTAATCATTTTTACATCATACAGTATGTAACCAAAGCTTTATTAATTATGTGGAAAATCAGAACATAAATAAGAATAAGAAAGTTTTGAACTGAAATGCCAATGAAACCATTTCATGGTTTTCATTAATTATTTCTTTTTTCATTTTATGAAATTAATTTAATACTTAATTAAATTTCATGTACTAAATTAATCGATGTTAATTCATTTACAATAATAATTCTTAAAAATATTTTTATATTCAAATAAATGTATACATTAAATCAAATATCTTCCTAATAATACTACTTAAAGTCAGTATTATATATTTTACTTTATTATTTCTTAAATACTTTTAAATAAAAACGTGTCTGTGAAACAAAAACACTGAGTAAAAAAAAAAACGCTTTCTTATTCTTAACTGTTTTTCTTTTTCTTTTCATTCCTCTATTGGTGTATCTTTGTGTATCTTTGTGTATCTTTGTGATTTATAGAGATCAGACTGGACGGAGCTGAAGTAAAAACATAAACAGAAAGAGCAACAGAGAGACTGAAAGAATGAGGAGACTCAGAGCAATACAGAGACAAAGAAAGAAAGAGAGAGAAAGAGGGAGAGCGGTGAGGTTCTGTAGCCTGGGGTGAACTGGTATTTAACCGATAACGGCCCCATCATCCCCCCCCCCGCACCCATCCCCCCATCCCCCACCCAGCTCTAATGACTGAGTAATAAAAACCACATGGCTGAGCAGTTACACACCACCGCTTTACACTGGATCAATGAGCTACTGACGCACTGAGGCAGGAGCTACTGAGGCACAGAGACACTGAGACGCTGGGCTACTGAGGCAGGAGCTACTGAGGCACAGAGACACTGAGCTACTGAGGCAGGAGCTACTTAGGCAGGAGCTACTGAGGCACAGAGACACTGAGACGCTGGGCTACTGAGGCACGGAGCCAATGAGGCAGGAGCTACTGAGGCACTGGGCTACTGAGGCACTGAGGCAGGAGCTACTGAGGCACTGGGCTACTGAGGCACGGAGCCACTGAGGCAGGAGCTACTGAGGTACTGAGCCACTGAAGCACAGAGACACTGGGCTACTGAGGCACAGAGCTACTGAGGCATGGAGTCATTGAGGCACAAAGCCATTGAGCTACTGAGGCGCGGAGCCATTGAGGAACTGAGCTAAAGAGACATGAAGCTACAGAGGCAAGGAGCTACTGAGGCTCGGAACTAACAAGATAGTGAAGGACTGGGATACAGAGGCATCGGCATACTGAGGCACCAGGATAGTGAGGGACTAAGATACTGAGGCACTGAGATGCTTAATGGACCAAGATAACGAGGCACAGAAATACTGAGGTAGCGGGATACTGAGGCCCTCGCATACAGAGGAACAGCGATACCCAGGGGATAGAAATACTGAGGCACTGGGATACGGAGGTACTGAGCCACTGAGGCTGAGGCACGGATCTACTGAGATCCTGAGGGACCATCAGCATACTGAGGCACTGAGATGCCGAGGTACAGAAATACCCAGGGTCCGAGACACAGAGGGACAGAAATAATGAGTCACTGTGATTCTGAGGCAGTGAGATATTGATGCACTGAAATACTGAGGTCCTGGCATGCAGAGATGCAGAAATACTGAGGCACTGAGATACCGAGACACTGAGACACTGACTGGGGTGTTACACTGGTGTGAAACATACAGGATAAATCCAGTCTGTTGAGGAAATGAGGAAGATCAGAGTCACCTACCAGTGAGCGGAGTCCTGCCGAGCACCAGCACGTTGGGGAGAGGCATCATCACCAGCTGCTGCAGGGTCTCCTGAGCACAAAGAACACACACACACACACACACACACACACACACACACATATATATCAGCCCAGGTCTCCTGTCAGCTGTGTCAGCTGTGTGTACCTGCTGTCAGCACTTATTCAGCTGTCAGTGCTCCACTACCTCTGATCAATACCGGGTGCTTTAACAGCACGTTCACACACACACACACACACACACACACACAAACGACGGAGAAAATCTTTCCGCAGTCAGTCTGATTCCAGGCCTTCATCTTTTGTGTGTGTGTGTGTTTGTACCTGAAGAAAGGAGGTGAAAGTTTAAATCGCAGCACTAACACTGGAGACTCCTTACAGAATTATTGAATAAACACGTCTTTTACACAACATTTGATGATCCGTCGCTATAACGAGTGTGTAAATATAAACCTGTGATTAAGGCGAGTATAGGAAATTTCTAGCTAAACCAAGTAAACACACACACACACACACACACACCAGGCAACAATGTGTTTAAGATTTTGGTCTGTGTGTTTTCTGTGACTTCTTTCTAATTACAAAAAAAAAAAAAAAAAAAAATCTTTTTTTGGTCATGTGAGGGAATTTTTTCCGAGCTTCAGTGGTTTAAGGAAAAAAAAAAAAAAAAGGCTGAAGTAAGCAAATGCAGGCTTTCTGGATCAAACACGCGCTTTCCGATGTGCTCGGCTGCGGTTTTATTGCTCGTCTAAAACCTCAGAGGCGCGCTAAAAAACAAAACTAAAAAACAACGGATTTAAACGTTACAAAAAATATTTATATATATATATTTTAAAAACTCCGAGAGTTGGGTGGTGGAGGTTCTGATGGTGTTACGGAGATTACACACGCCGTGTGTCTGATCATTTCTATCTCCATAAGGGTGGAGCTGATGTTCAACTCTACAGCGTTCAGGGACGCAACGTTACCGCGATACACGCGGAGCGCTAGGAGAATTTACAGCCGCCAGCAGTTTTCTTGGCACTAAAGGTCATTTCCTTAGAGCTTCCCCAAAGCTGAGTAAAAGATCTCACACACACACACACACACACACACACACACACACTCCTAATCTGTGTTTAATAGACTAATCACTAGCTCGGACACTACGAACAGTAGAGAGAAATCTCGCACTCATAAGTGACTAGAAAACGTCCAGATAAACCAAATCAGCATCCAAGCCAATTTAATCTGGAAAATGAAGCGAGAGAGAGAGAGAGAGAGAGAGGAAGCTGTGTGTGTGTGTGTGTGTGTGAGAGAGGATAAAGGAGGAGTGTGAGTCTGCTAGCAGCTAGTGAGTCAGCTACATTCCCATCAGCTACCAACTGAAAGACCAAGAATAGAGACGGATATCCGATAGAAATGTGAGGTGAAGAACTCGACAGTGAGAGACTGTGATATTATACAGAGCGTCTATAATCATCTCTACACTCAAACTGGAGGACGAGGAGGAAACAACGTGTGTCTCTCCGTATGGAAATGATGCAGTCCATGAACAGGCCACGCCTCTTTCACTTAAACTGAAGCACACAGGCCACGCCTTCACTCAGATTAAAGCAAACTGGCCACGCCTCCTTCACTCAGACTGAAGCACACAAGCCACGCCCCCTTTACCTGGAAAATACAGTAGGGCCACAACATGTTTCTGAATAAATCAATCATAAAACAGGGAGACTTTTAAATCAGTCCTTTATAAATGTATTTTATATATTCACCGACCCAGAACTGTCACTTTTAGCTACAAAAAGAAATGAAGTGTTTCCTCACAAAAGAGAAGACGTTCCTGACACATGAGGTGGGACTAGTGAAGGTGGAGGACAGAAGGAAAGACCTGGACACAGAGCTGCTGGTCGAGCCGTCTCTCTCTCTCTCTCTCTTTCTCTCTCTCTCTCTCTCATGTCTCTCTCTCTCATGTCTCTCTTTCTCTCATGTCTCTCTGTCTCATGTCTCTCTCAGTCTCTCTGTCTCTCTCTCTCTCATGTCTCTCTCATGTCTCTCTCTGTCTCATGTCTCTCTCAGTCTCTCTCTCTCTCTCTCTCTCATGTCTCTCTCATGTCTCTCTCTGTCTCATGTCTCTCTCTCTCTCTCATGTCTCTCTCTCTCTCTCTCTCTCTCTCCTGTCTCTCTCTCTCTCTCTCTCTGTCTCTCTCTCTCTCTCTCTCTCTCTGTCTCT
>JAQMYL010000013.1:16874915-16897756 GCA_030014365.1 Clarias pachynema | reverse complement strand
ACACACACACACACACACACACACACACACACACACACACACACACACACACACACACACACACACACACAGTTCCTTTCCTCTTCATCCTGATTCCGTGTGCGTAGGGGCATGAACAAGGGGGCGACTGATCGCGTGTCGTCCTTAAGAAAGAATGCTAACGATCCGAATCACGCCCATTCTGCAGAGCCACCGCGGTCGCCATGGCAACACCGTCAGGTTAATTCACTGTGTGTGTATGTAGCTCTCGCCTTTCTCACAGTCTCACCGCTTCTCTGACACACACACACACACACACACACACACACACACATACACACACACACACACACACACTGCGGCTCTTATCTGCGGCTCTGATGATGTCCTTAGAGGTTTAACCGCTAAATACACAGACTCGACGTGCCGCGCGGCTACGTTAATAAACACTCGAACCATTCCGTTCGATGAGATGTGCACAAATTTTGGAAATGATTTGTTCGCTTTAATTCATTTAATCATCAATTTCAACAGAATTTCATTAGGCTAAAAGGAAGTTTAGGTATCTTGGACGTTATAGCGCTGTTGACCAGTAGCTTTCTCCAAATATGGATTTCGAACAAAACCAAGCTTCGTTGTGTTTGTTACGTTTAAATAATTAACTACAGCATTTTAAAAAGGGGGCGGAGTTACTCAGCAGCTACGACCAGCTGATTCAACGGTAAATTAACGTTAAGGAAATCGTCGCATTTGAATTTTTTTATTATAATAAGTATAACTATTAAAAAAAAAAAAATAAATAAAAAAAAAAAAGCAAGACAATTCATATTTTCTACAATACTGACGTTTAACGAACGTTTTTCCAGATGCGGATTTTTTAAGCGGATTGTGTGCTACGGTTCAGAGAAATAAATCCGTCTCTAGACGCTAGTTAGCGTAAAGCTCTGCTACGGTTTCCAGTAAAAACAGCAGCTAGTCCTGGTCACAGTGTATGCTCTGTTGTGCGGGCTGAGGATCAGATCGATGCTGGGGTGTGTTTTTGACACACTGCTCTGCGTGTGTGTGTGTGTGTGTGTGTGTGTGTGTGTGTGTGTGTGTGTGTGTGGGGAAGTGAATTTGGCCTGCAGCTATTCCACATGCAGCACATGCCCTAATAAACTGATGTGCTCTCACAGAGTGATGGCTTCAGCACACACACACACACACACACACACACACACACACACACACATACGCAAGTCATGAGCTTCAGTAGTTCATTTCAATTTACTGCAAAACATGTCGCGCAGCGGCGTCCGCCATTAGCGGCGATTAACGATGCTTAGACAGCTGCTTTAAACTGTTTATGTAAACTCTAAACTGTTATGTATTACACATAGTGAGGTTATGTATTAGTTATTATAGTCACCCGTGTTTTAATGCTAATAAGGTTTATTGTGATGCGGAAATCTCTTTAAAAATGTCTACAACTGTAGAGTTTTTAGCTGTTGAAATGAAAAACTACGAAAAACGTGACCGTGAGTACAGGATAAAGCGGTATAGAAGATGAGTGGGTGAGTGAGTGAAATGAAAAGCTGCAATGCAAATTCAATGCAACTATAACCAAAGATACATATTAGCGAAATAAAAAAATTAACACTACAGCTAAAAATGCTATTAAAAATAAATAAATAAATAAATCACAAAAAATAAATAAATAAAGACTTACTGCTTACTACTCCTGCTGAAATGACGGATAATAAACAAAATTATACCTTTTAGTGCTTAAAATTCAAAAGCTAAAAACTATGACTTGACAACTGAAATTAAAGTAAAACAAAGTAACTACAAAATGCAACTACTGAAATTAGGACTGAATAAAAACATAAAAATTAAAGACTGGGAATTAAATACAACTTCATGTATTGAATATTGAATATAAATACAAATGTTTATCTATTAACATTAAAGCTAAACTATAAAATACTTTCAAAAACTATAACAAAAAATGCGTAAATGCGAAAAAAAAAAAACTGCTTATCTTTCTTTTAAACTTAAAACCTGAACAAAAATCTGTAAAACATAAAAAGGTATAGAATTTAAGACTAAATAACCAATAGTAAACACTGAGGATAAAAATATAACTTGGGCTTTTATTTTAAATGTATTTTAACCTGATATGTATAATTTATTGTTTATTAGGTTATGTGTCTATTTGTATTTTTGTTGGTTAACCAATAAATTTTTGACTCAAAATAATAATTGTAAAAAGTGTTACGCAATTAAAAATGGTTAATTCTATGAAATATTAGGTAGTATCATTATAAAAATACAACTTAGCTATTAAAGTTAAACACCAGAACCTTTGTTAAACTCAAAACCTGAACAAATATCCTTAAAGCTATAGCTATACATAGCTATAGAATCAAAAACTGAATAACAAACTGTTTTATCGTTTAAAATTAAACACTCAGAAAAAAAAAATATCTTGGCTTTTTGTGTAGAATGTATTTTATCCTGATATGCATCATTTATTGCTTACAAGGTTTTTTGTTTGATTTGTATTTTTGTATGTTAAACAATAAATTTTTGACTCAAAACATCGTTGTATTACATCATTAAAAAGGTTCATTCAATTAATTAATATTAGGTACTACAACTATAAAATTACAACTTGGCTAATAAAATTAAAGCCTGAACAAAAGAATGAAACCATACAAACTAATCTTGATCTAAAACCTCAATTCTAAACCCGTAGTAATGCTGAACATATGCTAAAAAGAGGGGGAAAAAACACAACAAACATCTTTCAAGATGAGAGGGGGAAAAAATAACATCTCGTCTGTCTCTGCGCTCTGCAGACTGGACGTCTAACCAACAGACGTCTCTTTGTGTGCGCCGGCCGCTACGTAACTCCCTAAACAAACTGCTGTGTTTCCGAAAGGCCAGGACGGAGCGACGCTTACAGATGTGGGAGTCAGTTGTATTTCCATCTGAGCAGCCCAGAGTCTCTGGGTACGGAAAGAAAAAAAAAGAAAGAAATAACCGCCTACATCTGCGTAATTGCTTCCAAAAAGAGTTCAAAAGGGAAGAAAAAAACAGAAGCGTGGTGTATGTTCCCAGCTCGTGCTCGGTAGCTTGAGGGCCGGGCCGAGAAAAGAGGTCTGTTCAGCTCATGGACAACAACAAGGCAAGTCCTGCGTGTCAAAGTTAATGAGGCGAGAGTGATGACGTGCAAAACGGTCAGGTTTGAGATGTGAATCTGAAGATAGCGAAGGGAACTTTAGGGAGCGGGAGAGCAGGAGCAGTCACGGGAAAGGTGAAAAGCTAACGAGCAGGAACTTGGGGAATGTGGTTGAGGAAAATCATCAGGCAAGTCAAGCGTGAATCAGGAATTCCTCTGGTTTGAGAAATGACTTATTAACTCCACGTGTGGAAACTAAAGCGAAAGCCGCGTTCTTGGCCGCTTGGTCAGTAGTTGGGAGAAAGACCACATCAGACCTTCTTTATTAGTTAAACTTCCCTTAATTCCTCTTAGATTTCCCTTCGGGTCCAAGCACTGCTAACTGAAATGAGTGTTTGGAATGTGGGAAGATCTTCAGTTTGAAGAACACTCAGTCTGAACGCCTCAAATACTTGAGCTTAAGAGCTTACCGCCGACACCACTTCCATAAGTTAAACAGTCATTTCCAACCACAATTATTCTTCTCAGCTGGTTGACATTTAGTAAAAATAATTATCGTACTAAGACCGGTGCAATGGTGAGAACAGTACTGGACCAGTCGATGTTTCCGCACCCGCTCCCACCACCACCACCAACGTCACCGCCACCTTACCGGCTCCTCGCTACGATTCAACAATTCCGACTCGAGACTTCTAGTGGTGGGCGTGGCCATCTAGCGTAAATAGTAGAAGGAAAAAATTCTCAGTTGAATGTTGTTGAAATTCTCATAAAAATTTTATTTTCGTAAAGAAAAAAAAAAAGTTGTCTAGCTACTGTAGTGTACAGTGCAAGTCAAAAGTTTGGACACACCTTCTCATTCAGTGTTTTTTGTTTTGTGATTTATTTCTTTACATTCAAAATCAATACTGGTGATTTCAAAACTATGAAATAACACATATGGAACGATGTACCGTAATTCAGCAAAAAGACCACCAACAACAGTCAGTTGTTATTTAAAGACGTGAAGGTCTGGAAAAGTTCTCGCAAGAACAGTATTGTGTCGAGTGCGATTGTAAAACCCATCGAGCTCCATGATGAAACTGTCTCTCATGAAGACCTTCCCGGGAAACCAAGACCAAAACTGACCTCTGCTGCAGAGGAGACGTTCATTTAGAGTCACCAGCCTCAGAAATCACCAATTAACAACCAGATTAGAGATTCTGCAGAGCAGGAGTAGCAGATACACCTCAACATCAACTGCTCAAATTGTAGAGATTATTGTATATTTTGGATAAACGCCTTCAGTATTGTTTAACAACGCAGAAAGAAATAAAAATTGGGAAAGAACGGGTGTCCAAACTTTTGAATAGTAGTGTATAATGTGGTATTAATAAAGAGACGACATTGGATGACAGTGATCTGGATGGAGTAAGACTTAACTGGAAAATGAAAATTAAACAATCTAGCTGTTAAAAAAAAAAAAAACGCAAAGGACATATAAAAAAAGAAATAAAAAGATATTTCTTGCGTGCAACATACTGTAGCTTCTAAAATTTAAACACTATACCTAGAGATAAAAGTCAGCAATTAAAACTGAACGTTCTGATTAAAATGTAGCAAGTGAAATATTAATCACTAAGAATTTAATCCTTACTGAAATCCTTAATTTCAACAATCGACAATCAATGTGTCTAATCTGGTTTCTGATTATTCTATTCATTCAAGTTCCTTCAGAACCTTTTTGTCTGTCTGTCTGTTCGATGCAGACTTTTAGACTTTTCCAGGTCGCTCACTTTTCCCTCACCGAGCCGCTGGTCCTCCGCCAGCTCCACCCACTGTAGCTCCATTCCTCCGAGTGTGTGATTGTTTTAGCAGTCGTGCGTCTAGACTGAGCCTGAGCTTTTCCCCGTCCATTAAAAACGCATCAGGAACCCGAGAGCCGCCCGACTCTCAGGTTTTTACACGGCCATTATGATGGAAATATGCTTCAGCTTATTCAGATTTATCGCTTCTCGGTGGAGACCTTAAAGCTCCGCTGCGACAAAGGGCGGAGGGCGAGATTCGAGTCGAGTCGCCGAGGTTTCTGGCGGTTTATCGCGTCCCACAGGCACAAATCGGAGGAGAGTATAATTGACAGGTTTGGATTCGTGCTGACTCGACTGTCTCTAATCCCCCGGGCGCGTGCAGCTCCTCCGATATTAATCCCAACGTTATTCGAGCTTGGATTTATCGCGGCTTCTCAGAGCCAGAGGAAACCGGTTCGTGATGTCATGCAGGTCCTAGCGGGAAGATGCTTTTGCATCCATTAGTCAGTTTGCAAGGAGAGTCTGAATCAGAGGAAAAGTCATTGTAGACATGATGAAACAATCCATGAACCTGAGGGTCTGAGGAACGTGCAGTGCTGAAAACATCCACATTAACTCTTTCACTCATTGGTTGGAAATGACGACATTCTCAAAGATTTAGAGTCAAATCCAGCGTTGAGGCTTTCTTCTTCTTCTTCTTCTTCTTCCGCAGTTCTACGGCTCTGTCCTTTGGTGCGTTTAAATTAATAAACACGAAAAACACAGTGCGTCTGATTCACTCGACTCAGGAAATATGACAATATAACACAATGACATCATGATATCTTCTGACCAATCAGATTCAAGGACTCAGCAACGCTATGCTAATGGTGATCAGTATTAACTCTCCCTGACTCTTTGACTTCTAGGTTTAAGGACTTTGTTTCATAATAATAATACCGATGAGCCTATTTGCTTTGATCTTTGAGATGAAAAACGTTCAGACTTTCCAGGTGTAGATGTAGCGGAGCTGTTATTACGCTCTGTGATCTGAGAAATTCCTCCCACATTTTACTCATTCCCGAGTCCGTTTCGTGCGTGTCGCGTCACGTCCCATTTCTTCAGCCGGCGTATTGCCGAGCGCTCTTGAACCATGCGTCGAGACCGCACTACAGTGCTCTTACATTCCTGATTCTGATTGGTCGATTAATTTTCTCTAGTGGAGGGATTAGACGATGCTGGAGATGTTTACGGAAGGAGTCTCCAGCGTCAACGGTGTGACCGTGTTTTCTGAGATCGTCAAGACGGAGGAGTTTGTGCTTTTAGTTTTCTGACTAACAGAACATGTATTTTACATTTTAATTAGCTTAAGAAAGAGAAAACAAAATGCTGCCGAGTTTATCGCTGCTATAATGTACAGTAAGCCATTAAGAGGATGTTCAACAACATGAAAGTGTCATTCTTTACTATTAATAAAAATACTAGTAACAGCTGGCAGACAGCTTTAGTCTAAGATGGGAAAAAAGACAAAGATTTGGGGTTGATTATTTTCCTATCACAACATGACACACAGTGTTTTACATCACTCTACTGTATATGTAGCCTGAAACTAATATCATGTAGGGTTTTGATGTGATGTATCTAATAAAGAGCCGCCTGACCACTCGCGAATCTGTGTGATTAATTCTATTAAATTAATAATAATAAAATAAAATAAAATAAAAAACACAAGGTCTAATAACCATTTAAGAAGATTAAGTAAACAAGCCAATTAGATATTCCCCCCCACCCTCCTAATGTGACCTCATATAAGAAGAACCCCTCCCCCAGTGTGTTGCTCATTTACATAGACACTGAAACGGTGCACTCAGAGGAGGAGTGAAACAGAGGGAGTTTGAGGTAGAAAAAAAAAAGCATTATGTGAGAAGTACTTCAGCTTCATCCACACACACACACACACACACACACACACACACACACACACACACACACACAAACACAGTTCGGAGGAGCCCTGAGACCTGTGTCAACTTGTTACAGAAACAATAAAATACTGCATCCTTGAAATATTTGCTTCTGGGGTGGAACTCGTCATCCGCACGTGACATCCAGCAGATTGGGGTTTCACCACGAATTTAATCACCTGACCATCAAAGTGTCCATCTGCATCTGATATTCAATTAAAGCGATGACTTAAACCACATCTGCATGTGTGTGTGTGTGTGTGTGTGTGAGACCCTTCTGCTGTAACACATCTGCATCACGCCGAGAAGCATGTGGGAAACAGGCGGCGTCACACATCAGCCTATGGAACACTTTTTTTTTATTTTTTTTAACCAAAATACGTTTTACTGCTTCTAATTTTCCAGTCACGTCGTTAAAGGAATGTATGTTGAGCTCAGTGCAGGTTTTATTCCATTGTGGCCTGATGAACACTAATATTTATATGCAGGGTGCGACATTACAGAGTCTCAGTTTTAACTAAAATCCTTATCGTAATTTTTATTTTAAAAAATGTATAAAACACGAAGATTTGATTTGCGGTCAAAGTGATTTGCTGATTGGCTGAAACCTCTGATAGGACCGCCCACTAGAGATGTAATAAGGACAATATAAGCCTGGTGAACTCACCTGGTAGTAGGTTTTGATGTGGCGTATGAGGATGGAGAGATTCTGCACTCGTAACACCGCATCGTTGTTCACTTTCTTGTTCACTCTCTGACTCGCCGCTTTAGGGTTTCTAGGGGGAAGAAGAAAAAAACGCAATAAAAAAAAAGAAGGATAGCAAATAATGAAAAAAAAAACATGGCGTCAGACCTCAACGCGAGAAAATGGAAAAGAAAATCCATAAAGATTCTGAATCGAGTCTGTCTCCGCATTCACACCAACAACGAGACAAAGTGGATTTTTTATTAGTTT
The DNA here is from genome assembly GCA_030014365.1 of Clarias pachynema. NCBI lineage: Eukaryota > Metazoa > Chordata > Actinopteri > Siluriformes > Clariidae > Clarias > Clarias pachynema. The sequence continues at coordinate 16,889,932 of JAQMYL010000013.1, read as the reverse complement.
ATTTATTACTTGACAATATACTGTGCAAAAGTATTGACTTTTTCATATTTTCCCTCAGAAAAGCCGGAGTTTCTTGTTACATAACCAACCTTATATTTAAAAAAAAAAAAAAAAAAAAAAGTGTATATTTAGGCACTTTGCAGGCTGTCGAAGTAAAACATTTGTTCCCCCCTTTTTTTTTTTTAATAATCTACAGCATGTCATTTATTATTATATAAAGAAATCAGGGGGGGTCAAGACTTTTGCACAGTACTGTACGATTAGCGAAAAATTGAAGACAACATACAAACGGCGAATGAGTTTAGAAACTAACATGAACGACCACTTATTTCTGTTGTGTGAGAAAATAAAACGATATATCGTCTAAACGTCTAGACGTAATGAATAAAAAATACAGTTAAGGAAAATGAAAACGGTTTTATGTTTAACTTTAGTACAGCACGTCATTTGGCCATGATATACTTTTTAGCACTTTATTATATCATAGCTTTAAGAAAGATACTAAAATACGTTTATGTTATTGTATTGCTACATACAGCCTGTGATATATATACACACACACACTGTACACTGTAGAAATGTCCACATGTATCATCGGTTTATGTTTTCTCATATCACACGATGTCTGTATTGACTTTTCCATCAGTGAAGCGTGAACTCCTCATCGGTACGGCCGGTGTTTATGAGCAACAGCAGTGTGACGATGAGAGACGTCTCATGTGTCTCGCCTGTCCTCGACGTGTCACCGGGTCATAACCCGTCTAAACCGATGATACACAAACAGCTCTTCGCGAAGACCGTGTTTAAGTGTGACGGATCGTTCCTGTGATCTGATCAGTAATAAGAACTGTTACATGATACGAGGTGGATCTGGTAGGAGAAGAATCTCGTCTAGTAATGTTTTTTTTTTTTCGTAATAAACGAGATAAAAATTGCCCACAGCATTTCCAGACAAGAGTGTTTAAATTGTGTTTTGTTTAAACGCCATTATACCCTACTCTGTATGCAGGAAGTTAAACCCCCAGGACATTTCAGTATATTGGCTCGATTATCATACCTTTAAAATGTTAAAGAGTTCTGTTTTTAGATCCATGATGTAAAGTACCAGAGTATGGGGGACAAATAACAGACTTCAGTTTTAAAACATGTCCAAAGGAGAAGAAACCTTTCCAATCTGAAGGCTCAGATGTTGTCAAGCTCCTCCAATAAAGCATGAACTTTGGTTGCTGGTGCTAGACCGCTGATTTCCCCACAACTCTAGAGTGTCTTGCGAAAGAAGCAAAAACATCCAACAGACGGAAATGTCATGTCGATGAAAAAGGAGAGAGGACGGCGCAGGAGCAGAAAGACCTCATCAAGGACTACTCGAGTCAACGGTAAAGAGGAATCTGGGAATCTTTTGGTTTTAAGGCTTTGGGTTTATTGATCAAGCTGCGCATACCTTGAGCAAGAGCCTCAACCTTATCTGACCTGACCCTGCACTCTGACCCCAAACCTGGGATATGAGAAAAAGGAATTTCACTCAGCTGTAAGATCACACAGAGGTCAAACTGCCTGGTTTGGTCGAGTCTGAGTCCGTTCTGCTGTAGCTTGAGATTCCTGTGTGACTATAGAGATAGTTCCTGTTAAAACTTTCGCTGATTACTCAAACACAATAATCCACAAACATTCTGACCACTGATGAGCAAACTGAACCACGTTGATCACCAGTTACACACCACTAAACTGGTGACTGGAACCCAAGACAAGCCAGTCTGGTCCAATCCCACAGAAAAGCCAATGCAGAACAAATCACTGAAAATAAAGTTGTTGCTGGTCGTGATAGAAACGCACCAGAACACTCAGGCTGCAGTGCTTGGGCCCCAATGGGTAAAGAGTCCAAAGCCACTGACCTGGAACACGCCGGACAAACACAGAGGCCCCACCTCACACCTCACAGCATCCAAAACCACACCCCCAGAGACCCTGTGGAGCCCAAGGGGAACCCAAAACCTGGGTGGTTTTAATTGATTTGACATTTTGAAGCCAAACAATCCAGGTCAGGTTACCAGCTTTTACTTACAGTTCCCAAATCTAGGTTGAGGAGTCAGGGCACTCGTGCCTTTTCAGTAGCAGCAACTAATCTCAGGAATGCGCCCCGCCCCGCCCTGTACATCAGGCTGTACAGGACTCTCCTTTTTTTTTTTTTTTATACATTTGGACATTTAATAGAGTGTGAGGACATACATTTACATTTTACGGCAATTGGCAGACTCCCTTATCCAGAGCAACTTACATTTTTATCTCATTTTACATCTAATCAGTTGAGGGTTAAGGGCCTTGCTAAAGGGCCCAACTCTGGCAACTTGGAGGTGCTGGAATTCGAAACTGTGACCTTCTAATAAGTAGTGCCTTCACGTCTGAGCTATCCTTGCTCCATGCTCTTAGCGCTTCCAAAACCTACAGTCCAAACCCACACCATTATGGAACGTCATTGATTTCTGGTGAGTGTACTGTAGCCTCAGACTGCTGGTCTTGAATAAACTCGCGAGCTTGACCTTTCTGATCAGGAATATGATTGACTATGGTTCGGAAAGTCCCAGGTTCAAAACCCCACCACAACCAATTGGGCCCTTGAGCGAGGCCCTTAAATCCTCAACTTCTCAGATGTATAATGAGATAAAAATGTAGTTCGCTCTGGATGAGGGCATCTGCCAAATGCTGTAATGCAAATGTTCAGTAAAACAGTCGACTTATAAATGGTCAAAATGCGAAGGTCAAATTCTAAGGGTCACCTTGTTTCTCATCACCATTACAGAATTCCATCAGAGACAAAATTGTGTTCTTTCTTTTTTTGTGTGTGGGGCGGCACGGTGGTGTAGTGGTTAGCACTGTCGCCTTGCACCTCCAGGGTCCGGGTTCGATTCCCTGCCAGGATCAATTCCCGTCTCCGTGTGCATGGAGTTTACATGTTCTCCCCGTGCTTGGTGGGTTTCCTCCGGGTTCTCCGGTTTCCTCCCACAGTCCAAAGACCTGCATATTAAGCTAATTGCCGTTCCCAAATTGCCCGTAGTGTGCCTCCTGGGATAGGCTCCAGGTCCCCACGACCCTGAATGCAGGATGAAGTAGTATAGAAGGTGAGTGAGTGAGTGAGTGTTTGTGTGGATTAGGTCTACCATGCCACATGCATGAACCCTGAAACACTTTCTTGCCTCATCCTTAACAATCCCGACACACACACACACACACACATAATGGCTAACTCGACCGTTCATCTGTGTCACTCGCAGGATCATGTGACTACCAACCTTCCCTGCGGCGTACAGGCTTCTGATTCACTCTCGGATCAGACACAAAAGCCAGACTCCTACGAGCACTCGGGATCAGAGTAGTTTGATGCTCTCACATATACATACACACCCACCCACCCACACACACACACCCACACACACACACCCACACACACACACACACACACTGCCTCTCTGTTTTGCAAATTAGAGAACAGGGTCTCCTTCTTTTACAGACGGAGTGTGAATGCTGCGTCTATCACGTGACCTGGGAGCACAGGAGGGCTTTCAGGCAGTCCTGATGAGCTTAACCCCTTAATTAAACACAGCGGTGGGGGAAGTAATCCCGGTTAAACACTGACTGAGGACACTAATTTACATCACAGCCTGATAACCACGAGAAAAAAAACAAAACGAGTGTCCTGAATAGACGGGCGGATTCCTCTAATTCCATCGTCCTCGCTATGGAGGGAGGAGCCTCGAGGTCACGCAGGAGTCAGAAGGCGATTAAAGGCATGCCCGAGCCCCTGAGTGAGACATAGTCCGACACGGATTCATCACGGCGACAACAAAAACAAACCTCACCACAGAGTGAAGTCGGTGAAGCAGACACCCATAAATCAAAAACGTACCTCACACCTCCTAGAATAAAACGCGTACTATAGATCAAACTGTTCTAAGACTTTAAGATGATGTGGTCGCCATGACAACGAGACCCCCGCCAGCCCAATGTACACTCTTAGGGAAATAATCCTTTGCGTCTGGGCGTCTGTCATTCATGTCTCCTTTTCGCTTCAGTCTGATCCGCTTCAGACAGCTTTGGTAACAAAACGAACGAACAAACAAACAAAAACAAATCGCTGGAACTTTGATGATGGTGAGCCAGGGCGTCGTTAATGTACAGGGTGATTTACGCGAGACTTAACAGCGAAGACTCCAGAAAGAAATCGATCAGGAGATTCGTCGATTCATTGATCCCAGAGGAAAATTGCTTCGTCTTGGTTACAATCGCTTTCTGTCGTTTTTAAAAGAGTAAAAAATTTGACATGGGGAATTAGAATAAATTAGCAAAGTGAAAAAAAACAAACTACTTAAAACCAGCTTAAAAATTCAGAAGGCACAGCACACATGAGTCACGACTGAATTCACGTACATTGCACTTGGAAGGGAAAAAGGAAAACGCACGAATAATAATACAGTTAACAATATTGCACTTGAAGGCCAAACAGTGTTGGTAAACGACCGTGGGAATGAGTATCGTATTAGTGTGATATTGTATCATTATGGACAGTTACGACCCACATAGTGAACATGTTACAAAAAAGATTTGTATAATTTTATGTCCGTTGGAAGAAGAGATCTCCCGTGGCGCTCTGTAAACACTAAGTAGTAATTTGCTCCTCTGGTCGGAGAGAACAATGAATAGCGGGTGAGAAGGATTGTTCAGGATTGAGTGTATTTTGGACAGAGTCAAGCTCACAGATCCGGCCCCTTTTAATAATTAAGGGGACTTTATATGGGAACGGTTGATATTTAACATTATTGGCTGAAATAATATTCTGTATTGAGGCCCTGATGTATGATGAGGGCAGACGTCCTGTTTTCTTAAGTAAAGTTTTAACAGGATATAAAAACAACCCTATAAATTGAATGATGCGAATAATATAATATAACATAACCTGGTCATTCAGTACATTCAGGTCGTCAGCTGGCTTCATTTTTTGCTGAGTCTAGACCTGAGCGACTGAAGCAACATCAGATCATAACACTGTGAACACTCCAGAGGTTTGTACAGTGGACACTATGCATGATCACTTCATGCGCTTCCTTCTTACCCTGGAATAGGGTCACTCTGGACAAGTCACATGACCTGTTTTCATCGCTCCAAAGTACATTCTTTACACTCCCTAGGAAACTAAAGCTGTTTTTCTGATGAATCTCACCGGATACGTGGTTTTCTTAAGACTACACAGCGGTTTAGTCCCATTCCCTCGAGTTCTCTTTGCATAGGAAGTGTGGAAATGCTCCTTCTTACACAATTAAACATAACCATGAGTTCTACTGTTGTTGGAATTTGGTGCAGCTGAACAAGATTAATTATTGCAGTAATCATCCAGTGGAAGACTCTTAACTATTCGCTTAGATACATCCAAGTGGTGACTTTTTTTTCCCCTTTTTTGGCCAGGCACTTTAGTGTATAGCATAGCATAGCATAGCATAGTTCAATTCAATTCAATTCAATTCAATTCGATTTGTATAGCGCTTTTATCAATTGTCATTGCCTCAAATCAGCTTTACACAATAGTGTAACCTAGCATAGCATAGGTTTTTGCCGAGCAGTGTATAGTATAGTATAGTATTGTACTGTATAGTATAATATAGTATAGAGTATAATACGATAAAATAGCACATGTTTTTCATATTGCTTTTTCTGCATAATGTTATATATTTTATTTAAAGTTCGTTCAACCTTCCTACAATATTGTGAATTAATTAGTAGCTCTGACGGTTATTTGTGAGCAATAAGTCCATCCTATTAACTCTCTCCTTGTTTTTACTCAGCCTTTACATGAAACTTACTGACCAAATGTCGGCTGTTGTTCGAGAAATAAAAATAAATAAATACATTTTAGTGTGTGCACTTAAAACCTCAATCGTCCTCGTGAAGATTTTCCGGGATAAACTCTGTCATTTATATAATTATCTAAGAATTGATGAAAGACGGTCGCTGCCTCAGTGACTGGAAGAGTTTAACGCACAACTGGTAAAGAATTGTCTTTTCCTTTAAACAGCCCTGATCCTGAGTGACGGTCGAACACCTCCGCGGCTCCACGTGCACCTCCCGGCCGACGGCTCGTTAATCACACGCGAAGCAACAAGAACCAAACAGCACAAAAACAAAAACAGCTGAAGTGTTAATTCATCTCTGAGACGTGTATACTCTGTAGAACAGACAGATAGGTGCGAGAGTGCTGTAAACCATCGAGGTCACACCTGATCAGGGTTCACAGTGATCTTTGTGAAACAAACTACAATAAAACAGGAAACAAAAGAAAAACAGGAAGCTCTCATTCAAGAATATTACTGTATGTCACTGCTTTTCTTTTTACTGAGACTCCTGTTATACGACTTTAACTTCTGTTAGACATCTGGAGCTCGGTTTAAATAGCTAGAGCCACATGTTAAAAAGAAAAAAAGAAAAATCAGGATGCATTGGGGAAAAACTGGAAAGTCATCGTGAGGCAGGAAGAAGGAAAATATAAGAACTTAAGAACACTTAAGTCTGCTCAATAAATATGGGAATCACCAGTGACCTCCCGATACGATATTATTACGATACCTCAGTGCTGATTCGAGTGATATTGCGATTCTATAGGTATCACGGTTTTATAAATATGCCGATGCAATAATAATTTTTTTTACAATTATGTTACAATTTTAGGATCTTAAACATTTAAAAATAAAACGTTAAGTCATAACTCGAAAGTTTTAACCATTAGATTAACATTGAACTTCAAACTAAATTGCAACATTACTTTATGGTTTCAAAAAATGACCAGGTTGTAATGTTATGTTACTGTTACTGAGCAGCACATACTTGTGTCTCTGTTATGGCATCCGCTGTAATTATTATTTCTAAACAGCAAACTTAGTTCAGAATAGTTCAGCGTGTACCACCTGTAGGATTATTAAGAAACGACGACGTTTTACCACCTTCAAAGTCTGGAGCGCGTGTGGAGCAGTTGTGAGTTGCGTGTAATATGCGTGTTTCGAGACTAATTCACGTCCAGAATATGGAGAAAAAGGCAGATCGGAGGGTTTTTAACAAGCGCACAACTTTTTGATAATGTAGTACCATAAAAACGCGTTCCTGTTGCACCATTCGGACGCTCAGGCACAGAATCGGTCATATCTGTCGTGATTGGTCATGTCTGATCAAGCTGAAAACAAGATCACAGTCTGATCAGACATGACCGATCACGTCGGATATGACCGATTAGAAAACTTTAGAATTATGACTTAATTTTTTATTCATAAAAGGTTTAAGATCCTAAAACTGTAACAAAATTTCTAAAAAATGTTATACTGCATCAGGATATTTATAAAATTGTGATACTTATAGAATCCCAATATCAATTGAATCAGCACTGAGATATCGTGATAATACCATTTGAAAACTCAGGCAAAGAATCGGTCATATCTGACGTGATCGGTCATGTCTGATCAAGCTGAAAACTAGGTCACGGTTTGATCAGACATGACCGATGACATCATATATGACCGATGAGTCTGTGCCTGAGCTTCCAAATGGTGCAACAGAACCGGTCATGTCCAACATCAACAGTCATGTCTGATCAAGCTGAAAACTTGATCAGACATGACTGATCAAGTTTCAAGATAGAACTTGAAAGTTTTCTAATCGGTCATATCCAACATGATCGGTCATGTCTGATCAGACTGTGACTTGGTTTTCAGCTTGATCGGACATGACCGATCACGTCGTATATGACCGATTCTGTGCCCGAGCTTCCAAATGGTGCAACATGACTGGAGCATCTCTATTATAAATGTAACAAATTACTTAAAAAATTTCCATTTTGAAGCGAATACATGAATCGACGGGGGGAAAAAAAACCTGGTCCATCTTTAATGCTCGCTACACAGGGTACAGCATAATAATTAACTAGAGTCTACATAGTGCTTTATATATCCACTTAATTCTCAGGTACTGGTTTACCAATTAAATGTAAAAATAAAACATTATACAGCGGTCATTTAATTGAATTATTTTTTAAATATGATTTGCACCAGGATGTGAGGGGGAGGGAAAAAAAAAAGAAAAAGAAAAAAACCCTGAGGGATGAAGGGGGGATGGAACCTTCATCGTCGTGGTCTTCATCTTCCTCTCCTACCTGCCTGCAGCTCCGCTTCGATCGCTCGAGATAAGATTTCAGACTGTCTGAGGGAAACGATGGAGGAAACAAAGGAGGAAACGCGACGCTGCTGTATCAAGAGGAAGGAAGAACAGTGCCAGGAGAACGTGTGTGTGTGTGTGTGTGTGTGTGTGTGTGTGTGTGTGTGTTAATGTGGGCTTATCCCATTATCACCCTCTGTCTCAAGAAAAGCAGCATGTGGTGTCAAAAAAAAAAAATCCTGACTGAGGATTTATGTAATTAAAGCGCCGTCAAAGAAAAGGAAAAAAAATAAATAAAAAACAGACCTCGTATCAGCTCAGTGCTGGGAAAAGTGTTACAGTCTGAGTGTTAATGTCTCGGCTGGTGATGATGAGGAGATGACGAGAAGGAGGACCTGGGTTCGGGTCTGGAGGAACGTCTGCTTTATGTGGAGCAGAGTTCACCTCCACCATCTGTGGCCAAGCGTTAACTAATCCTGGAGACGCCGAGCTTCCAGCGTGTGTGTGTGTGTGTGTGTGTGTGTTTGCATGAGATAAAGCAGGAGGCATGACCAAACAAAGACGAGGGAAAGAATCCCTGCTCTCTACCGAGCGAGTGTCGTGTGCCTTTCACAGCAGGAGCTTCAGGAATTATTCTGTTTATCTCGTATTCACTTTAGATAATAATCGCACTGTTAATGAGAATCCGTCTCAATTATCAATGTTTTGTGCTGGAATCTTAAACGAGGTGCTTTCTAATGCTGTAAAAAAAGAAAGAAAAAAAAAAGAAAAAAGAAAAACAAAATGCTGTAGTGTAATAATTAAATATATCATGACGCATCACATGATGCACTTTTTCATAAAAAAATGAATAAATAAAAAAGTGGGCGTGTAATTAATGAACCACGGAAGCGATACGACCCCAACCCCCAAGTGTCAGATTCCTCTTCTTACAAACCAACAACTTCGTACTTATTCACGTCTCACACGTCATAAGATATAAATCTGAAACAAATTAGTTCCCGTTCTCACTTACGTTATAGCAGCTGCACACAATAGTTCACTCACCAGCCTGCTTTTTTTCCCCCCCTATACCGCTTATTCTATAATAAGGGGCGGGGCTTCTGGAAGGTATTCCAAGGAACTCGGGGCACAAGGGAACTGAGGGGCCCTGAACGATCTGGTGAGGGATAAACACACACACACACGCAACCTACTCTACATACAATCTGAAAACACACTGCACACTGTCTTTGGTTCTGTTGGAGGAAACCAGAGTACCAGGAGGAAACCCACCAAGCACACCACACACACACACACACACACACACACAGACCTGAGACAGGAGTCAAACCCTCGACCCTGGAAGTATGAGGCGACAGTGCTAAACGCTACACCAGTAAGTGAACCCGATGCTAGTTCATGTCTAGCGCGAGTGTCGGTTCAATAGCGAAACTCGTAAGAACTGCCTCTGTTTTTCCACGGGCTGGAGAGTCACGTCATTACATCATCGTATATGTCTGTGTACGACTCTACTTCTCTCTCAGCAATGCTAGCGGTAATGAAAAAATAACGCGAATGGCAAAAACATGCTAGCAGCGAGAACAAAGGCAAACTTTAACACGGCGTTGCGAGCAGTTCTCCCGGCTTTATCGTTACTAGAAAGCTGCTTGTTGAACTTTGAGTCCATTTTGTTTAAAAGACGGTGGTCAGAACGTAGGCGGTTCTTAGTTCTAGCCAAGGCAAAGTCTGAAAACAAAGAACCGGTTCGAAATCAGGCAGCTACCTCCGGGAGAAACCTGGGTGGAAAGGCGGTATCGGTTACTCACTCTTTCTAGTAATGTAAAATGTCTCCACACGGAGACCATCACCGTATCTACTACAGACGGGAATCACCATGGATCACCCGATACAGTATCATCGCGATATACCTCGGTCCCGATCCCATCTGTTCTGCGATTCCGTAACTTTTTGCCGCCTCAAGTGGCAAATATTTCAATCACAAATTAATTTAATACACGAGTATTGTCTGGTCAGTCATATATAACCAAATGTATTTTTTTCCCGCCGCTCAATCTCTAGTATCTACAATAACACGAGTTTTAGCGTTTGTGCTGTACGTCCGCTGGCTGTAGTACATCTCTGAGTACTTGGTTACCGTGGAAACGCTGACATTTTATAACCTGGACTTGCTCTAGTGAAAAATAAAACCAGAATCAGAATCGAGATCTCGACAACGACCGGATCAGGGACGATCACACTGCTGACGCATTTCACTTCTTTTGTAAAGTATAAAATGTATTTTATTTTTTATTGGAAATTCTAATTCTTTAGTTTAATCGTACTGTATAGAGTAATTGTTTTTCACTGTACTGAATCTTTCTATTTGAGGTCTGGGTCAGTGGTCTGAGCGTCGCCCGGTGTATCACACTGTGTACGGATGCGATGTGAATTTGAATAAGGGTTTAACACGCTGTGACGGATATCGGACAATAAACTCGTCCAATTTCTCTTTAGAGTCGGGTTCCCGGCGCTCTTTGACGCGTGCCTTTAGACGGAAATGAGACAGAACTGATTCTCGCTTGCTTTTGTTGTTTTCAGCTGAGAAACATATTCTATTGAGTGCACCGCTCGTGACTAGCAGATGTACTTCCTGCTATTGTCCCCGAGTGTGTCAGCGAGACACATCGCCGTGCACCGGTTTAGAGAACCAGCAGGACGCTAACAGACTCTCGGCTCGGGGCCTAAACGTCTCGAAACACAGAGATCTGCTAAGACGAATGAGGAGCTCGATCGCCCCGCAGCCATTCCTCTAGATAACGACCATCGGTGTCGACGCGGTAACAGAAGCCCTTCAGGAGAACGAGTATTGATCGCAAGCTGTAATAATGTAGCGCGTCAGAACCCACAGAGCGTGTGATGGATGCGACGCCGAGGCGTTCTCTTTCACCTTCTCCTGCCGCTGTTTAAAGCACTGACTCTGATTTAGAGAAGAAGAAAAAAAAACATTTCCTCTCTGGTGAAACTATCAGCGATCGATACACCAGTTAAACACGACCTTGAGGAGAGATTAAACAGCAGATTTAACGTCCAGGGGAAACCGGTTAACACGAGCGCCGCTCAACAAAGAGCCGCTTCACTTCCCTCCGAGACAATGTGCCTTCTGTCCGAGCGCCACGCTGAGAGGACGAGCGCCAACAGCTGCCCCAAGCTCAGAGTCTCCACCACACAAACGGCCCGCCCACACCTCACCACACACCATTTATACCCCCTTCCTGAGAAGCGCTGAGAAACTCCTAGGAACTCCAAATGGAAGGAAGGAAGGACAGATCTTAAAACTTAAACCTTAAATCTGGTGTAAACCCACAAGACCTTTGAGATCTTCTGGAGTCGGGTTCCTCTTACGGTTTCTTCCTTATGTTACGTCTCGTCTCGTCTCAGAGAGCTTTTCCTCACCACAATCACTATATTATTAGTGTCTAAGACGACCGAAACACGTTCAAATGATGTTCACGCGTCAAAAATCACGAGCCAGTAAACACAAAGGCGTGAAAAGGAACTATACAGTAGAAAAACAAGCATAAGGAGGATGGTGTAAGACTTGAATGAAAAAAAAATGGGAAAAATGTGGGAAAAGGCATAAAAATCGAAGCAGTGATAATAGAAAGCATATAAAAATGTTTAAAAGATATGAAACAGCCATGTTGGAAAAAAATGGATGATACATCTAGAGCTCAGCCAAAGATCAAAATCTTTGACGTCAAAAACAGCCAAACTTAACACATCTCAACTTTTAAAAGAGGTATCTATGGCGACCGAGACCCAATCCCAAATCTCAGGTAATCCCTGGTGATTCCCACGTCAATGAAGTAACTCAAAATTATTTTCAAAAAAATTATTCAATTATTTACAAACTCATGAATTCCTGCTCCATAAAATTCCATTAAATGTCCGTTGAAAAAAAAACGTTAGGAACGAGGAAGTGAAGAATCGTCTGATCTCATACGCCATAAGGTTTGATCCGAGGTGCCGTCTGGATGCCTGTGAACATCCTCAGTGCTCCAGGCGTCAGTCTGAGGAAGCTACTCGGACGAGCAGGGAAACGTTTCTACCCAACAAGTACGAAGTCCAGTTGACACGACTCAACTCGATTGGATTTGTTGTTTTTGTGCATCATACCAAGAACCATGACTCAGAACTTCCTGGACATGTGGACTCAAAGCTCCTCAATATCTTAAACCATAAAACAAAACCGCTCACTATTAAGCATCACCTACAGAACACCGTCAAAAAACCAACACGGTTCCCTCTCGAACCCCTTTAGGCACCATGTCTCGGTCTTAAAGCATGCACGCCTTAACACGCAGGTCTGAAGGAAAGAAGACATCATGAAAAGAAGACTTCCAGGGGTTCAGAGTGAAGTTAGTGTTCAGAAGATCATTAGATTCTATACCGCTTATCCTGTGTACATATTGGGTCAAGGGGGGCTGGAGCCTAAATCCCAGGAGACTTTGGGCACACCCTGGGGTGGGGTACACCTTAAACAACACCAATTAGGGTAATCAGCCTGTCTAATCTTGGACCGTGCACCATGCGTGAGGCGGGAATCAAACCCAGACCCTGGAGGTTGCAAGGCTATAGTGCCAAACACACTCACTCACTCATCTTCTGTACCGCTTTATCCTGTATTCAGGGTCGCGGGGACCTGGAGCCTATCCCAGGAGACTTAGGGCACAAGGCGGGGTACATCCTGGACAGGGTGCCAATCCATCACAGGGCACACACACATACACACACACACATTCACACACTACAGCCAATTTGGGAACGCCAATTAGCCTAACCTGCATGTCTTTGGACTGTTGGAGGAAACCGGAGTACCCGGAGGAAACCCAACAAGCACGGGGAGAACATGCAAACTCCATGCACACGGGGACGAGACGGGGATCGAGCCTGGCCCGGGAATCGAACCCGGACCCTGGAGGTGCCAAGGCGACAGTGCTAACTGCTACACCACCGTGCCGCCTAGTCCCAAACTAAAGGGGTTTAATGAAGATTATACAGTAAAAGCGAGCGAAACAGTATAGGAGACTTACATCCTCAGCATGACCTCGTTGAGGTAGAAACCGTCCACTAACTCCATGTACAGCGAGAGACCGGTGTGGTCGCCCGGGCTCGGCCAGAGCACCGTTTTCACCTGAAATACAAAAATAGATTAAAAAAAATAAATAAAAAGATTATTATAGACAAAAGCGTCTAGACTAGGTATTTATGTAGAAGTGATAGACAGGCTTTTGCTCGTACCCATGCCACCAGGGGAGTGAGCAGAAAGTGCTCCAGCTGAGGAGTGAACACCTCACTCTCCATTCTCTCCATCCCTCCCTCCACCAAAAAAAAAAAAAAAAAACCCAAAAAAAAAAAAAAAAAAAATACATACCTTTTATAAATGACTCGTGCGTGAAAACGTGTTCTCATCGAACCTCCAAATGAGATGCTGATAAAAACACTGATCTCTATCCTAAATCCCTTAAACAGCCCCTTACAGACCCTTAAACAGCCCCTTACAGACCCTCCTTACACAAAAAGCAGGAGAGAGAAAGAACAAGCGCAGAGCAAATCATCATCACCTCCTCCTCCTCCTCCTCCACCCTGCCTAAATATCATACTACTACTACTATTATTATTATTATGATTATTATTATATTCTGCCTAGAACGAGGTTAGAGAGTAAACAAAGCCTCTGGACATCATCATCATCATCATCATCCTCAGTGTCCTACAGCCTGCAAACGCCAGTCACAACAACACAGTAGATCCGCAGGATGTAGATGTAGATGTGTGTGTATATATATATATAAATATCCCAGGTGTGTAATAAATCCGTCCGAGTCGCTGCTGATCTCCGGCTCCGTGATGTTGTATATAACAGACACACCGCTGTGTGTGTGGGGGGACTTTAGTGAGTGTCCCAGGAATGCGGACTGGAGCGGAGCTGCTTCACTGCCGGCGTTTCCATGACGCCGCTCCTCGAACAGCTCGCGCTACACTGCAGTCTCGGCCGAGGCGAAGACCCGGGAGGATAAGCCCCGCCCCCAGCCCCGCCCCCCGCCTCGCACCATGCCCCGCCTTCTTACTCTACAAAACGCCGCCTCTGCATTCGACTGGCCCCGCCCACAGGTATATAAATGGATATATATATTTTTTTTTTTTGCTGACTCTGTATAAATAAAAACTTGCTTAAATATTTGAATACAAAATGCTTTGCTATACGTTATATATCAATATACTACTATTAATATTTTATATTTGCACAACCATTGACACTTTAAATTTTATATATATATATATATACTTTCCCCCCCCTATATTTCTATATTTTGTAATATTTTATTATGCCCTTATTGGTCCAGTTTATTTTACTAGTTAAATTTATTTCTTAGTATTTCTTTTTATTGATATTTATTTTACGTATAAGCTTTTATTTTCTTTCTAAGGTCACTGGCGGTCGTGTAAGCAGTTCACTGCATATCGTACTGTGTATGACTGTGTATGTGACAAATAAAATTTGAATTTGATTTGATTTGAATTTATTAATATAAAATACCTCATACTATTTTTCTTTTCCTGAAGTGTGTGTACATTTTTAATCGGAATACATTTTTAATATATATATATACTCAAATTCACACTTTATTTGTCACGTACGCAGTCATACACAGTACGATATGCAGTGAAATGCTTATACGACCGCCCGTGACCTTAAAAATTTTTAAACAATTAAGAAGAAATAAGAAATAAATAGCTGAAACTATAAGAAAATAGAACAAAATAAAAAAATTTATATATACTGTACA
>JAQMYL010000013.1:16849875-16864168 GCA_030014365.1 Clarias pachynema | reverse complement strand
GTGATATATATCGTTATCGAGGTAGAAAATTGCTTCTACCGTGATAGAAGATTTTGGTTATATCGCCCACCCCTAGTCCAGACTTTCTGATTTTGCGTCTCGAACTTTATGTCTGCTTTTATCCGGCACTTCCACACACTCCATCTTCTCTACATGTTCCCTCTTGGTATCGCTCTACACCTTTAGTTGGAGTTCTGCAAGTTGCATCAGCGGCAACTATAGATCTCTCTCTCTCCCTCAACTTCCCTGTCCTCTACAGACAATTTTCCAGTCCAGTCTTCCTCCAAAAAAACAAACAAACAAAAAAAAAACAAACATTAAATGCTTCCATCCCTGATCAGTGACTCCTCATTTTGAAAAAAATAACTCTTAACATTGCCTAATTCCAAAGCTGTGACATCATATCTAGCCTCTCCTGCACAGGAGAGCACCGTTTGTACTCACGTCGTCTTCGGCCTGCTGCGGCTCTTGCATCACAAACTCTCGCACCATGGATGGACTGAACTCCACCAGATAGGAGAAGATATCCGTGGCTGCGGCTCTCACCTGCAGGTCGTCCATCCCCTTAACACGAAGAAAATACAATCAAATCAAAAGCGATCATGGCAGACCAAAGACGTGTCTGCTTTTAGACTCCGCCCCCTAGTTTATGCAATAATAATAATAATCACAGACTCACCATGATGATCTCCAGCGCGGGTAAAATCCCCAGATTGGCCAACGTCTTGAAGAACGCGTCTCTGTTTTGCGGCTGGAGCGTTTGCGAAAAAGCGCAGAACTCTTTGAAGAAGTTGACCTGAACACCAACACACACACTTCGGTTAGATTAGAGATCATATCTCGAGTGCATTTCAGTGGAAACGAAGGCGCTCCTACCAGCTCTCTCCTTTTCCCGTCGTCCGTCGCTTCGTCTGTGAGCTGAGCGAACACTTCAGTCAGGAATTTCTCGTCCTCCTAAAGAAACAAAATTTTAAAAAAATAACTAAATCAGATTAGAACTTCAACATGCTCTACAGAGCAAATACAAAATCCAACTGATGCTGTAGCTCCTCACCAGGTACGACCTGATGTCAACTAACTAAAAAAAAATCCATTGAAGTGCGACGTGATCCATTGCATGATACGCACTCATTCGCTTCATGATGATAAAATTACACTTTAACAAGTGTGTGTGTCTAAGTCCAGTATCACAACATGAACAAAAAACAAGCACAGCAGTATGAGTGAGGGAATGTGGCCTCTGCGTCACCTTGTCGGAAACTTCCTGTTTCAACCTGGAAAAAAACAGGAAGTTGCAGACCACTCGCTTGAGACGTCCAGAGAAACAGAAACTGTTAGATTTCAGACGTCATAAGACTCTCATAAATTAGAACAGACACTGTCCGTATTTTGTACCAAGCTCCATGGATAAAACATTGTTTAAAAAAAAAAAAAAGCATTATTGATCATCTACGATTATTTTCAAGTTCATCAATTCAGTCACGCGTCACCATGCTTTCAGGAGGCAATTCGCGTATTGGCACACTGACTTCAAAAGCATTTATTATTATTATTATTATTATTATTAAATAATAAATTTACTTTACACGTATTTAACAACTTACAACTTGAGTTCTGTTCCCGGGAGCACGTTCATCAGTCGAATTTGTTCTCGAGTCCGACAAAGTGAGTCTTAAACGCCTTTGACACAAACATACAAAAAAGCATACCCATACACTCGACTAAATTCCTGTCCCCTTTCGCCACACTGCCATCATGTGGCCAAAAACCGTAATCGCGCCTACAGAAATAAATCTCGCACGTCAAATGTAACAGTGTCGTCTCTGCCCCTTTAAATCGCTAAGGGAATCCCCTTTTTTGACTCAATTTTGTCTCTGAGCTGTTTTCCACTGTATTGAACCGTGAACCGGATTATTCACCATCAGGACAGACATTTTCTATCATCGTGCTCATGGACTGATTCATTGAAACCGGTGAGGCCGACTCATTTCTCCAGCACCTCCAACCTAGACACGCGCACACTTACAAAATTGCGACATTGGACGTTTTACGCATTCACTTACACACTGAAAATATTGTATACGATTGTAAATATCGGTATCTGGTGTACTGCAGGGTCTATTTTTTGTACGATACATGTGAGCTACCTCAGCGCTTTGCTTGTTCGTATCAGTGGAAATTCGTAACGCAAATGGAAATTTATAAGGATATTATAAAAAATATATATATATTTTTAAAGACTTCACCTGCAGCATGCTGACGATCTCCACCTTGTTGAAGAAGATGAAGGACGTGAGCGTGGAGAGGAAGTTCTCCTCGAAGACGGAGGGCGTGGGCAGGATGATGTCCTGGATGTACTGCACGCGGTAGGTCTGGTGGATCTTCTGCCTGAGCTCAGAGTCCGTGATGGGGATGACCTCCTTGAAGCGAGCGGTGTTGGTGAGGAAGTCGCGGTGCCTCCTGGGCTGGACAAGCGCCGGGTCGTACTCCAGGCAGCCCACCACGTCCATGATGCACTCGTCCGAGAACATGACCTCGAAGAGCGCCGCTTTGTTCAGGAACAGCGCCCCGCGGACGATCTCGTAGAGGTGCCGCAGGCCTTCGTGCTCGCCCAGCTCCTCGCACGTCCTGAAGAGCTGGAGCAGCCTCTGCATGTAGCTGTCGCTCACTAGCGCCAGCGCCAGCTTCTCCCTGCGGATCGGCGACGACAGGACCGAGGTCACCAGGTCGGCGATCTCCTCCAGGTGCGCCAGCTCGCAGGCGGGGAGTTCCACCATGTGGCTCGTCTCGGGGATCTCTTCGAAGCGCTCCTCCTCAGACTCGTCGATGGGGTCCTGGGTGATCTCCACCGACGGATCTTTGCCCTGAACCTGAAGAAAAACAAACGGATTAATTTAGGTGTCCAGTGAAACAAACGTGATCGTCATGGTAACCGTGCATAGTAGCACAGAGTCAAAGGAACACAAAGTGGCATGTTCAGTGACGTACGCTGATCGACATTATCACAAGATATCGTGATGAAGCAACATTACTGAGCCCTTTTTTACAGAGAGACAGCGTTTAGGTTTTTGACATTTAAGCGTCATTAAACTGAAAGCTTTCCATATTTGTGTCAAACAGCAGTTACGCATCATGATGTGATCATGGAGAACCTTTTACCTGACAAATTTTCTCCCAGATTTCATCGCAGCCTGCTTTCTCCTGGAAACTAAGCGCCAGGTCGTAGTTTTCCGCCTCGGACCAAACGATAAGAGTGTCCTTAAAGAAAAAAAAAAATAGAGAGACATGAATTAGAAAGACAACAAACTACTACACAATCAGTGAAGGAGCGCTCGGGGAGAACATGACTCACTTGCTGTTTCTGATACGCCGTGTTGGGGTTGATCTTGGACTCCAGTAAGAGCGATCCTGAGGAAGACAAGAGGTTTAAAACGACAAACATCTTGATGGTGGTTTAAATTTGTAATAAGTGACTAGTTGATAAAGTGATGAGAAAAAAACAAAACACCGTGTCAATTACTAAATTTCAAGTGAGCTACAATATAAGGCTGTTATAAAAATATCACCAAGCGCTACAAGACATCGTGATTAATGATTGGTAGACATAGCAATATACGAGACGAAGGTGAGTCAAAAATTATGCACACTCCGGGTTATATTAAAACTTTTGTCTCATCATCAGCTCTTTCCGTTCGAGGCTCCTGTCTCCTTTTGCAGGTGTGTTACACCAGTTCATTTTCTAACAGCGGTACGAGCAAAAATGGACACCTTTTGTGATTTGCCCAAAAGAAAAGCATGCCATTATTATTATTATTTTATTTTTTTGTGCTATGAAGCTGTATCTGGTGCCGAAGTGTTTGGCTATCTGCACCGGTACTCTAAGGAAGGTGAAGGTTTCTTAAAACGAATCTTTACTGGTGACGAGTCACGGATTCATCACTACGAGCCTGAGAGTAAATGCCGGCGTGTGGAACGGAAGTTTTCGGGGATTCTCAAGGGCCGGTATTGGAATATTATTTGGAAAAAGGTTCGACAGTCAACAGTGCTCATTACATCGAGACACATATCGAAGAGCTGAAGACTAAACCTCAGATTAAATGAAGAGGACCGAATCATCCGAGTGTCGTGATCTTGCGTGATGATAAACGTCCGTCCACAGCGTCGACTTCGTTTCGAGGTGTTACTGCATCCTCCCTATAGTTGTTATCTCACTCCATCTGACTTTCCCCCTGTTTCAGCCCTAAGAGGATGAAGATTCACTTCTGAACAAGTGATGAATAAACACGCTCAGCCGTGAACATGTTTAATTTGATGAGGGAATACGAAAGCCTGTTGACGATCATGTCGGAAAAATTATGTATTTATTTTTTCTAAAAGTTACTTCAAATAAACAGATACAGAGTGTGGATATTATCATTATATATATTTTTCTGACTCACTATCATACTAATGGTACGAGAGTATATTTTTGTACGACAAAATATACGATTGCTTAAATTAATACATATAATATTTGTGTGTCTGATTGTTTGCAGAAATTCTTTCAGTTATTTCACCTCACAGAAGAAAAACTCCATTACACGGCTCGCTATCTCTAAAAATACCATGTAAAAGATTTTCTTTACATCTTGTACTTGAAAAACAATTAAAAACTATAATCAAATAATAGTAATAACAGCGGTAAACTGAATTACTAATAAGCTAACTATTTAACATTTATATATATTTTTAAGAAATTGATTTACTCACACACACCATCCTTTTTACCACTTTTTAAGACTTTAATGTATAGATTTACACTAAATTAGATCAGAATAAATCTATATCAGGATAAACAGGTAAATATTAATAAATATTAAATATTAGTCATATTACACAACTTAACAATAATAAAATGTGTGTTTAAGGTTTTTTTGTACAGTTCTGTCGAGCTTGTTTTCTTTGTTTTATTTTATTGGTTTTAAAATACTGTCCAACAATAATAATAATAATAATAATAAATAATAATAATTAATTATTATTATTATAGCTATGAAAGGAATTAACATTACTAATAGGTAATTTAACCTTATTTAAAACACACCATCCTATTTACCACTTTAAGACTTTAATTTATAAATTCACACTAAAGTAAATCAGAATACATAATTTAATGTTAAATATATTACTTATATTATACACTTTAACAATAGTAAATATCGTGTTAAGCTTTTTGTACGATTCTGTCGTGTTGGTTTTTTTTTTTGTTTGTTTGTTTTAGAGAGACAAAATACAGTCCAGAAAAAAAAAATATATATATATTAATATTATTAATAATAACTCTGAGGTAAAGAATTCCTGAGGTAAAATCGTTAGCTTGCTAGCTAAAAGCTACGTGTTGCTTCGTAAATCGCGCTGTTTTTATATATATTTTTTATTTAATTATTAACTTTATCATAAAACATTTTTTTTTTTTTTTAAATATAATTTTATTATATCAAAAAGATATATTCACGGTTAAAGACAGTGACTCGCGCTAATACGCTAGTCTAGTTTCCGAGCTCGCGCAGATTAGCTTAGCATAGTTTTAGCTTAGCATAGTTTTATCTTTAGCCTTACCGTCCGCCTCGGCCCGCACGAGTAGCGCGATGCCGTTTAAGCGGTCCACAAACGCGGATGAGACGTGCCCGGTGCCCTGGTCGTCCCATTGCCGCTCCTCGTTCAGCGTGTACACTTTGACACGCCGCCTCGTATCCGACATACTTCAATCCGAATGTTTTTAACCAGAAACCTCCCCGAAAATACCCTCTGTCTTCTTCCTCAACCCCTACTTTCACACTTCACACGACTTAATAACGACATGTTTCTGGGATTAGAGAACCGCTCTAATGCCTTACAGGAGAAGACGACCGACACCGCTCACACACGTACACGCGTTACGAACACAACAGAGTGCTAGACGTTAAACAAACTTTGTTTTTTTTTAACACAAAAGCTAGCCGAGTGCGTTTCTCGCTATTATTACGCGAACACCACGACCGCCATCTTGTAACCGGGAATCATGGCTGTGTCCCAAATCACCACCTCTCGTGCGCGTTCTCACTAATAGTGAGTGAGTGTGTAGGTATGACTCGCGAGCCAGTATCGATTCTCCCCTCTGAATAATCTGACGTGCCCGGTGTGACGTCACCAGTGATTAATGCTTGTTAGATGGATGGAGATTATGTTCCAGATATCCACAAAGACGTTCCCCCCCCTAGGACAAATGATGTCCCTTTGGTGTCCCTAGCGTGCCGTTATGGTCAATATCAGCATGGCTGATATTGTGTTAATTTTGGAATGAATAAAATATTTTATATGATACCGTGAAGTGCGCGTGTGAATGCAGGTTCGCATTTCTTAAGTTGATTTCAATTGCACACTCATAACTGCGTATTTAAAAAATGCACACTGCAATCTGTTGAATTTTGAAAAAAACAAATGATTTTTTTCAAGGTCCATAAGGGGCATTTTCCATTTCAATTTCAAAGTAGCATATTTTCATGATGTTACTACAAGCTCGACCAAATACATCTGTGAAAAGCCCATTCAAATTAGTTTAGCAGTTTTTACGTGATGCGCGCACAAACAAACAGACACACAAAAAGCCCTCCCCAAAAATGTTTTTTGCAAATATCTTCAACGTAAAAACACGCCAGCTGTACAGTTTTATAAGATTGATATTGTGCGTTGACTCAATCTAAACAGCTTTCGCTGACTGAAAATAATGATAAAATTCGTAAACTCACTTGGTTTTGCTTAAGACAACAAGTTTCGATTCCATCCGGTCCAAATGCTGACGCAAATGTCTTGCAAAATTTCGCTTCTTGAGGGTACCACTGTGTATACCCTTACCTGAGAATGGAGTGTGTGGTCAACTCGCTGCCGCTCCTCACGCTGCTCCAATGTTTCGTCAGCCCTTACTTCTGCCTGTCGTACTGTATGTGCCTGTAGCTGTGTAGACGCTCTGCAGTCTGTTCTGAGGTTTCAGTAGCTATGAGCTCGTCACCTCTTTGCCATTGTTACAATGTCTGTGACACGTTCACAGAATGATCTAAAAGCTGATGATGATGGTGCCTACTTGTCGTGAGAAACCTGTAAAGGAACTTACCTGCGCCAACACACAAAGCTACAAACAGAATTTCGACTTTTTAAACAAATAGATATATCGAGTGTGATGTTCCTTAATTATATACAATACCAGTCGAAAGTTTGGACAAAGTTTCGAATTCCATGGTCTGTCCTCATTTTTATTTCTTTCTACACTGTTAAACAATGCTGAAATCGTCAGAAATATATGACAATCTCTAAAATTTGAACAGTTGATATTGAGATGTATATCTGCTACTTCTGCTCAAAAGCTTCATAGCGGCTCTAATCTGAGGTGCTGGTTGTTAATTGGTGATTTCTGAGGCTGGTGACTCTAAATGAACTTCTCCTCTGCAGCAGAGGTATGTTTTGGTCTTGTTCTCCTGGGAAGGTCTTCATGAGGGACAGTTTCATCATGGTGTTTCATGGGTTTCGCAAATGCCTTGACAATGCTGTTCTTGCAAGAACCGTTCCAGAACAGGATGTTCTGAATGTTTCAATAAGCTTATGCAATGCCACAACTTTATTTCCATCCAGAGTCATTTCTTTCCAAGATCTTGTATTGATGGATCACTGGTAGCTCAGTGGTAGGTTTCTTGCCTGCCCTGTGGAAGGCCCGGCTTCGATTCCTAGCCAGTGGCCAAACCCCAGCCACTGGATGCAGTGCTGGTCCCAAGCCCGGATAGAATGAGAAGGGCAATCGAAAGAACAACAACAACATCTTGTTTTGATGATAGAAGACTCGGACCTCTGCGCAAAGCCTTCTCCAGCACATCCCAAAGATTCTCAATGGAGTTAAGGTCTGGATCCAGGTGGAAAATGATGTCTCGTGCTCCCTGAACCACTCTCTCACAATTTGAGCCCAATGAATCCTGGCATATCCATAGATGTGATAACCTGGTCATTCAGGTTGTCAGCTGACTTCATTTTTTTGTGCATATATCATTCCTGAACCTGGAGCCGACCAGCAACCCCCAGATCATAACACTGTCTCCAGAGGTTTGTACAGTGGACGCTAGGCATGATGGGTGCATCGCTTCATGCACTTCTCTTCATACCCTGACACGCCGCCCATCGCTCTGGAACAGACTCAATCTGGGCTCATCAGGTCACATGACCTTTATTTCTTATGCTCTCTATCAAACTGGACCAATCACGACCATTCCTTTTTTTCCTCGAAGATAATGGTCCATCAGTGTCCTTCCAGGTTTTAATAATGAGTTGGACAGTTCTTCACTCAAATTAATTTCAGCAGTCTCCTTAGTTGTTGTCTTTGCTTGATGCAGGACAATAATGTGATGCTGGTTATGACGTGGTTGATGAAGAAGTGAGAATATAAATAAAATGAAGTTTTTGTCTGTACATTGGTCAGAACTCATTGTTTGATGAGGTATGAAATATTCTACACAGCTACATGTCCATATTAATTGTGTTGCTTGTGATGTGAAGTTTTATTTGCCAGACAAACTTTGTCCACCCCATGTCAGCACAATGAGCTCTGATTCTCCACTAAGACTCCTAGCTAGTCACACTTCTCATAAGTGCACTAGGATGCCTAACACCAAATAGAGCACGAGCCGAGGCTCTGTCCTAAACCACACCCTGTTCACTATTTAGTGCGCTATTTTAAATGTCCGCCATTTTGCAGTCACGTCTGAAAAGCCTCGTAAGGAAGACCGGACTGTGTGAGTCGATTCCACACTGAATCACATGCGTTTGGAAATGAGAGTCGATTCTGAAGCTTGAGGAGTCGGTTCAGCGATGACAAGCGTTGAGAAATATGAAACGATTCTGAGGCTTGAGGAGTCGGTTCAGCGATGACAAGGGTTGATATATATAAAACGATTCTGAGGCCCGAGGAATCGGTTCAGCGATGACAAGCGTTGAGAAATATAAAACGATTCAGAGGCTTGAGGAGTCGATTCAGCGATGACAAGCGTTGAGAAATATTAAAGGATTCAGAGGCTTGAGGAGTCGGTTCAGCGATGGCAAGCTTTGAGAAATGTAAAACGATTCTGAGGCTTGAGGAGTCGGTTCAGCGATGACCAGCGTTGAGAAATAAGAGGCGATTCTGAAGCTTGAGGAATCGACTCGTTGATCAAACGCGTTAAGAAATAATAATCGATTCCAAAGCTAGATATATCATATATAATATCTCATATTCCATGTGCTACGAAATTAATAATAGTAAATAAATAAATAAAAAAGAGTCGCCACTCGAAGATTTGGATTTGACCTGCAAACGTAACGGTATTTCTACCGTCACGTGCACCGCTCTAAACCAATCACATCGCAGTGTCTGTCTGACGTCATCGTCGTACTTCCGGGTTTTCCTCAGACTTTGGTCAGGTTACTTTATATTGTGTAACTTCTATTTAACTGTGTATAATTATTTGTATAATTTGTACAATCTTTTATACCTGATACTTGTACTTTTATATCTTTCATATTGTACATATTTTGTGATTTAATTAAAAAAAAAAAAATAAATAAATAAAAACAGACTTTGGTCAGATGTGTAGAAAGATTTGTAGAGAAAACATTTTAAAAAGTTTTCTTCAGCTGAATCGTCTTCCAGCCCAAGTAGGTAATAAAAGTGGACCATCAATGGCGTTCATAAACTATAAAACTACTCATTACTCTCAGTGTCCTAAAACAAAGTTGCATGTGTAAAAACTACCACGTGGTCTTGATATGTTTGTCTCAGGTCCTGAAGTGTTCCTGAGATTTGAACCCCTTCTTCAATCACCTTCTGCACTTTATGACACACTCCTCCCTTCCTGCTCATGTTGTTGGTGTTCATTTTCTCAGCATATGATTTGCTGTGGCTGAAAATCTTTAGTTTTTGACTCCGTCACCCCAGCAGAGACCACATCATCTTCCTGGCAAATCCAGCTGTTCCAGATGTTCATACACACACACACACACACACACAGTATTTTACTTACTTTTCTTACAGAGTTCTCATCACATTGTGTGTGTATGGAAATTATTTTACTGTCACTATTAAACATAGCTCTGGTTTATACTGTTGATTTTTATTTTATTTTTTTAAATGCAGCGTCAATCACATTTATTCCACAACGTTGACGGTCCAGCAACGTCCTTACAGATGTCCATAATATGCTATAGGGTTCCAGTAATTTTAAACCTCCTTAGTTGTTGTGTTTGTTCGATGCAGGACAATAATTTGACCCTTCTGAAATGAAGACTCTCTTCTTGGGCAGGCTGTGCATGTGTGTGTAAATGTATTTATTTATATACGTACTGTGTATACACTACCGCTCAAAAGTTTGGGATCACTCGTTGATTTCTTTGATTTTGTTTAGTGATTTATTTTCGACATTCTACAATAATACTGGGGCTTTCAAAACTATGAAATAACTCGAATGGTAATTATGTAACACCAACAATAAATCAGTTGTTCTGGTGCAGTTCTTGTAAGAACAGTATCGTGTCGAGTGCGTTTGTAAAACCCATCGAGCTCCATGATGAAACTGTCTCTTATGAAGACCTACACAGGAAAACAAGACCTCTGCTGCAGAGATCATTTACAGTCACCAGCCTCAGAAATCACTAATTAACTTCAAAATCACCTCAGACTAGAGCCGTTATGAAGGATTTACAAAGTATAAGTAAAAGATTAATCTCAATATTAACTGTTCAAAGTAGATTATTGTGTATTTTGGATAAACGCCTTGAGTATTGTTTTACAGTGTAGAAAGAGAGAGAGGGGGAAAAAAAAAAGAGGAACGACCATGGAGTTAGAAATTCCGAAACGTTTGAGCGGTAGAGTGTGTATATATATTATATACACACACAATATATAAACACACTTGATGGGGTGTTCAAGTGAAACTGGGACTAAGTTCTCCAATTTTTTTTGAGCAGTATATATATCTAGGGTGCCAATAATTTAGCCACACATATTTTGAGAGAAACTAAAGTCATTTTTACTGGAATGTAACAACCTATGGAACTGGAAAACAGTTTCTCCAACAGCTTGAGTGTAAAATGGGTGCGAGTTTCATTTTATAAATCTTCTTTAAGCCTGCTCTCTTGGTGGGTGCCAATACTTTTGTAATAATAATAATATTAATAATCCTATGACTCGCGCGTGTCACCCGCTGACTCGAGGCAAAGCGACAGTTTTCCCGCTCCTGCTGCACTACGAGAATGTACACACACACACACACACACACACACACACACACACACACACACACACACACACACACACACACACACACACACCCCCGGGGTAACACCCTGAGCTCAGACTCAGAATCTGTTAAACGTCCTTTTCTTCATGACTCCAGATGTAGACAGATGTGAACAAACTCAGTCCAGAGAAGGTTAAAGGTGAGGTCAGGAGGAAGGTGAGGTCTGTCCTTCTGGTGTTGCCATGGTGATGCTCTGCCTCTCGCTCAGCGTCTTCACCACCGTGGCCGCCGGAGACTGGAGCACTTTACGCGACAGCCTCATCCTGCCGTCCGTAGGGTCGCGTCCGAAATATTTCACCTGCGAGAGACAAAGGAAACATCGTACTGTTTATATCTCACCGAGCGAGCGAGTCGTTTTTTTTTTTTTTATTTCTATGCAACCACAATTCACAAGGTTGATTTTTTTTTTTTAAAGGTCCCGTATTATACGATTTCTCAAACAACTTAAAACGTCTCCGAGCGCGGCCCGAAACGCTCCGGCTGTAATAACAGTCAGATTTTTATTTTTATACCTCAAACTTCTTGTTTCACTCCTCCTCCAACACACACCATTTCAATGACCTACTGCTGAGCCACGCCCCCTCCAGAGAACAGCAGGGCTGAGGAACTAGCCGGGGGAGGGGCTCTTCTTATATGAGGTCACATTAGTAAAGAAAAAATAATAATGTAAGTGGGTTGTTTACACCCAGGACACTTGTTTGTTTGGACACTAGACACACTAGAGATCTGTCTGAAAGTAAATTTGACATAATAGGGGACCTTTAAATCTCAACAACACATTTCTTTTTAAATATTTGAGACAAAACACACACCTGGATCTGCTGGCCGACGTCCAGTCCCAGAGCAGAGGGATGTTGGATCTTGAAAAAACAATTTGATGAAAAATATTCAGTTTTTTTATTTCGCATCAAACACCAAAACACACATTTTAACACCTGACGAGATCGCGGCTGGTCTGGATTTAACTTTCTTTTTCTTTTGGGAAAACCTGGCAACCCTGATTACAAGTGAGGACGATCTTACCCGTTTGTGATCGAGCTGTGAGTTGTGGAGCAGCACGGCACTCATGTTGGGATAAAGCTTCACCATTACACCACTGTCTCTGTACGGAGACACACACACACACACACACACACACACACACACACACACACACACACAGCGTCAAGCGTCATAATGTTGAGAAAGTGAACCAGCTGAGACAGAACGCTCTACCAGCACACGCACACGCACACACACACACACACACTACCTAATTTCTATGATGGTTGCCGTGTACACCGCCCCGAACTCCAGCTGCTGCTCCTGCTGTAAACACAAAACAACCCCAGATTTAAAGCCAGACCTTAAATACAAGCTCTAGTTAGTGTGTGTGTGTTATAATCACAGGAACGCACATCGTCTTTGCAGACGTCGGTGATGAACTCCTGAGCCTCGTGCATGGCGTGTGGAGTCGGAGCGAACACCGAGAACGTCTCCTCGTCCACCTGGCTGATGGTCACGCCTGAAAGGGGACACCGCAGAGAGACACGGGGGGTCAACACACTGCAGGACAACAACAGGCTGCACTCGGTACTGACAGGAACAACGTGCTAAAAACACACCGAGATAAACAGGAGGACAGAACGACAGACGTGTGGAGCGTGTGAAAGATTACAAAGATGGACAGAACGACAGGAAAGATGACGAAAGGACATGAAAATACTAGAACAGCAGCAAAGAAAGAAAGAGAGACAAAAATTGAGATACATAAAAACAGGAAAATAGAACAATATAAAGAGAAAGAAAGAATGAATGAAAGTGGACATTTAAAGAATACACAAAAAGATGGAATAAAAAAATGAAAAGAAATACAAAAAAAGACAACACTGAAAATAAATAACAAAATTTAGAATTAAAGAAGTGAGTGAATGTACTGAAGAAAAAAAAGAAGGGAAAATGAAATAGAAAGAAATAAAAATAGAATAAGAGAAAGAAAACGAAGGAAAGAGAGAAAATAAAATGAATAGAAAAAGAAAGAAAAGCAAGAAAGATTTAATGAATGAAAGAGGACATTAGAAGAAAAATGACCGACAGAAAGAAAGAAAAACAAAAATAAAGGATGACAGAAATAGAAAGAATGAAAACAAACAGAAAAAATTAAAGCAAGAAAGAAAGAAAGAAAAAGATGACATACAAAGAAAAATGACAGAAAGAAAGAGGACAAAAAGAAGGTATGAAAGAACAGACAAGAGACAAAAGACAAGACTGAGAACGAATAACGGAAGATTTGAATTAAAGAAATGAGTGAAGGTACAGAAGGAAAAAAAGAAAATAAAAGGGGAAAAAAGTGAAATATAAAAAGTGATAAAAACTGAAAATATGAAGAAAGGAAACAAAAGAAGTGCGTGTGTGTGTGTGTGTGAGAGAGAGAGAGACACCTGTTTGTGCCTGGAGTCGGCGGAGGTTGTATCCTCCCGGACCGATGAACTGAGATCTCCTGGAGATCGGCACTCGGACGTTTTCTTCAGTCAGTAAACACGTTTCACATCACGAGAAAGACAAACACAAACACGACATAAATAACAACAACACAAGCACTGTGTGTCTCCATCTGTGTATGTGTGTGTGTGTGCGTGTGTGTGTACCGACGACAGGGCCATTCTCCTTCCTCGAGCTCCTGGGCTTAGACAGGGTTTTATTCATGATGCCCAAGATCTCCTTCTTAGCCACTGAAACAGAGAGACGAGCCAGTGAGACTGTGCAGCCACTTCCTGTGTGTGTGTGTGTGTGTGTGTGTGTGTGTGTGTGTGTGTGTGTGTGTGTGAGTGTTGCTCACCTGTCGCCTGCTGGATGGCCTCCATTACGATTCTCAGAGGAAGTCCTGGGATCTTAACATCAGCCTGAGAGGAAACACACACACACACACACACACACACACACACACACACACACACACACACACACACACACACACACACACA
>JAQMYL010000013.1:16814790-16848660 GCA_030014365.1 Clarias pachynema | reverse complement strand
TTTACCTCACATCACATTCCCTCAGTTCAATTTACCTCACATTACATTCCCTCAGATCCACTTACCTCACTTCACATCATGCCGCATCAACTGTGGTCAGGGGTAAATCAGTGATTAAGACATTGACCTAGGGTTCGAAAGGTTCCAGGTTCAAACTCCACAACCACCAAGTTACCACTGTTGGGCCCTTGAACAAGTCCCTTAACCCTCAACTGCTCAAATGTATAATGAGATACAAAAAAAAAAGTAAGTCGCTGGATAAGGGCGTCGGCCAAATGCCTAAATGTAAATGTACATCACATCACCTCAAATCGCCTTATCTTACCTCACATCACCTCATGTTACCCCACGTCACCTCACATAATTTAATATGTTAAAGTAAGTTACAGATAGAGATGCAAAGAAAAAAAAAATACAGTATGGTATACAAAAAAGGAATCTGATTAAAAAGTAGAAACAAAATAAAAACAAACACATAAATAAGAGGGAGCGAGAAAAAAAAAGCATGAAAGACAGAAAGAAATCTCACCAGCATCCATTAAAGCCAAACTGCCTCCACACGCCGACGCCATGGACGATGAGCCTACACAACAAACACACAGTTACAAACACCACTCAATGAATACACTGATCAGGAGTCAGGTCTGGAACAGGGTAAGAGTCTAGAACAGAGCCAACATCAGTAATGGGTAAAGGTGTCAGTGATGATGTCAATGCCAGTAACGATAAGAATGAAGGAGCTCAGACTCAGGAGACACACCGTTGGACTCCAGCACCTCGGAGGTCACTCGGATGGTAAAGGGGAAGTCTTTAGGAATGACGGGTCTCAGCGCTTTTTCAGCCAGAGCACCTAAACACACACACAGAGAAAGAAATGAAGGAGTGAAGAGCTGAGAGAGAGAGAGAGAGAGAGAGAGAGAGAGAGAGAGAGAGAGAGAGAGAGAAAGAGAGAGGGGTTCACGCTCTACAGACTCTCAATATCTGGATATAACCGTGACGATCCAGCATCACTCACCGTGACCGAGCTCTCGTCTGTTCAGTCCACCCATCTTCCCGATTTCATTCGTCGCATACGGAGGAAACTATGACAGAGGAGCAGAAAGACAGAATTCCTTTATGGGCTTCTAGTTTTCTTAATAAATGAAGGATGAGTTGGATCAGGTGCTGCTCTATACGCTGCCAAATAATGAGTATTGAAGCACATATGCAGTGATTAATGTGATAGGACTATTCATCTGGGTTTCTATAAGATTAGGGTTAATACTCGCGGGTAAAACTTCTCATTTGTCATTCACTTTTTTATTTATTTTATGTCCATCGTAAATAATGTTTACATTTTTTTTTATACACAGGTTTACTTTCTCCTGTCAACTTCAACTTAAATCAGGTGCGTAACCCGACTCTGAACACAAGGAACTTTCCCCATGGTGAATATTTCATTCGTCTAACTTCACGCCCTTTTCAGAATGCTACGGCCAAAATATCCATATTAAATATTTTTTTATTACAGTATATACTTAATATGTCAGTAGAACAGTTGGCCACGCCCACGACCAGTGCAAACTGTGCCTGAAACAAACTTCTTTTCACAAATATGGAAAGTAATAAATAATGAATACTCACTTCATAGTGGAGCATGAAATTCTTGTCTTTGATCCCACTATTAAAAATAAAATAAAATCAATAATTAAGAAATAAATTATAACACAACTCCTAGAAACACCAAGTATGTTTTGGTGTGTTTGTCAGAGAAAGATTGTTTTATAGTCAATCAGAAATGAGATCGTTATCACATCTGTAATATAAGAAAATGTACTCAATGAAAATTAATTTTTGCAGAATTTTTACATTAAAAAAAAAATTTTAATAGACAGCATCTCTGGTCAGTTTTACCTCAGAGCCGTGGTGACGATGTCCGTTTTCACGCTGGACTCTAGAGAGTCGAAGGTTACTGTGCAAAGAACCTGGAAAAAATTTTATAATATTGTAGTCATAAAGTGGAGGTGAAAATATTAACTTAAATTTTTTTTTTTTTAAATCATCAGCGCTCCATCTGACCTGCGTTTGTCCTCTCTGGAAGAGCGCGGAGCCGTGCAGAGGTTTAAAAATCTCCACTTCACACGAAATATCTCTCAGTGAAGTCAAGTCTCGTCCGTCGCACCTGAAACAACAGAGACATCGGGTCACGTGATCACCGCTCGGCGTTACAGTAATACGACTGGAATTGGGAACGGACATCACACCTTCTGTACTCCGTCAGCACCAGGTTACGGAAAATGTCTTTGGAAACCACGTTAAAGGCCTCGATCACTTCAAACGGCTCGGCTTGAGGAAATTTCTCTATGTAAAGTGGTAGAAAAGGAGGGTTATGTAATACTTCTCAGGATCGTGTGCAAGATTCATGGTTAAATAAATAACAGAAATATTTGTTAGTTTGCTTTTTTTTTTTTTTTTTTACAGTTTTAGTTTCGCATAAGTATAAATATTCCTCAGCAAAAATACAAAAATAATACTAGTTGAACTCTTTGTTTACTGATGCTGGTGTACGTGAGCTTGGAGACGTTTCTGTCATTTGCCGTTATTCTCATTTGATGTTACACACAGAATGACTTCATGGGTTATTAACATAAAAAACATGTATTCCTTATAATGATGTCATTTTCCGTGACAATGATGTAACAAATTTGAGTGAATTTCTAAGTGTTGGGGGGGGGGAGAAAAAAAAAAAAGAAAAGAAAAGAAAAAAAAAACTGCAACCACCTTTAACCTGCTCCTCTGTGTCGAGTCGGATTTTGTTCACAGCTTCATCTCTGGAGATCTGCAGAATGCACAACATGTTAGAGATCCATCGTCAACACGATAAACAACAATAATAAACACTTTACACACACCTTATCGTGGGAGAAATCTGTAAACACGGCATAGATCTTCTCACCAGCCATTCTGTAGGGACACAGGGACACACACACACACACACACACACACACACACACACACACACACACACACACACACAAGTGAGGGTTAGAAAAAAATTCTGATAATCTGCCAGACTATTAGTTTTCAAATAAAAAAAAAATAATATGTCACTTTTAAAAGAAAAACAGAAAAAAGTATTTTTAAAGTTAAAATCATAGCTTTTAATAACAATTATTCAGCCAGATCACCTTTTTCTCTGGAATGAAGAAATCTTTTAAAAGTCCAATTTAAATAAATTTTTTATTATAACAGCTCTATGAAGAAAATAAATTAATAACGTCAAGTAAAAAAAAAAAAAAAGGTTATTTAAATATTTTTTTTCTTTTTAAATAATGAAAGGAGCTGCTTGTAACAATAAAAAAAGAAACAGATGAGGAATTAAATGAAAATGACGGAATAAAAAAAAAAATTTAATAAAACACATTAAAACAAATACATGTAATTAAAAAATTATGAACTTAAATAAATAAACTGAAAATTTTCAAAGCAGAAAATAATAAAAATAAAAAAAAACTAAAATTAAATGAGTGAAATAAAATTTAGGAAACGAATATGATGGTCGCTCGAGTCAAACTGGGACTTTTTTGGTGAATGGAGGCGTAGTCATTTCCACATGTTTAAAGGAGTTCCTGGGAGGCCAGCGTCTCAGACGTGAATCAGACAGGTGATCATGGCTGAGAAATCTTTCTACCCGGATGGTGTCCAAGCTCTAGTGAGACACTGTGATGAGTGCATTAGTGCAGCAGCAGATTATATAGAGACATAAAGGGAATTTATTACTCTCAGAACTGTGTTCTGTTATTCTGTACAGTCCTGGTTTGACTTGAACGCTCCTCATCTAATTAACCTGATTACTTAATGGACTGATTTATTTATATAAACTGAATGAACTAAAATGAAGTGTAATTCGTTTTTGACTGAAAAACATGAATGTAATTAAATGAACCAAAAAAATTAAACTAGACTGAAAATGAACAGTTTCTAGTCCGTACTGGCGCGTGTACTCGACCATCTCGGGCGGAGCGCTGAAGAGTCTCTGGGGCGCGCGCTTCACCACCTTGTGGTCTCGGGCCAGCTGCTGGATGGCCAGGATGATCTGCTGCGTGTGTTTGACTCCCAGTTTAATGGCGTGACAGAAGTCCTGCTGGAGGACGTTCTCAGCTGCGGCTTCCATCATCACTGAACACAAGAAACAAGAGTGAGGTCACTGATAACACACAGGGGCGAGACAGAACAAACACCCTGAGGATGGACAGAGAGAGAGATGATGATGATGATGATGTTAGATCTCCAGGTAGATTTGGACTAAAAGCTGACGGTGTTCACACTCACCCACTTGGCTGGACGGAGCTCCTGCTACCACCAGGTTCAGCGTGCTGGAGCTCATCTCCTTCCGGGTCGGATTCACCACAAACTCCCCATCGATCAGACCGATACGTACAGCACCTGGAGAGAGAGAGACCGGCACCCGAGTTAACTTAACACACACACACACACACACACACACACACACACACACACACACACACACAGTAACCTCACCAATAGGTCCGTTCCAGGGAATATCAGAGACGGCGAGAGCAGCAGAGGCTGAGAGGAAACAGGAGCAGGAGGAGGAATAAATTATATTACAGTATAACATTAAAACATTCACAGAGATACAACGTCATGGGAAGAATGGCTTTAATAACTATAAACATTTTTTATTTTAATTAATTAAGTTATTAATAGAGATGTTCGAGTCAAACCAGGACTTTTGTTTTTGTACAGAATAACAGAACACAGTTCTGAGAGTAAAAACACTAATGCTCTTATCACAGTGTCTCAGAAAGATTTCTCGACCATGATCGGACAGCCTGTCTGATTCACGTCTGAGACGCTGGCCTCCCAGGAACTCCTTTAAACATGTGGCATTGGCTTGGTTGGTGAACTGATGTTAAACTGCTAAACTACTGAGAGTCTCATCACCACACTCTGTAAATATTAATCGCTATTACGCCTTCATTCCCCAGAAATTTCATCACATTAGTCCCGGTTTGACTTGAACGCTCCTCATATTTTACTGTTAAAATAAAAAAAATTTAAAACGTTCATTAAACATTTTACATAATTTGAGTATTTTTTATTGAGTTTAATTGCCAATAAAATGTATTTTCACTATAAAAGGTCAATTTTAAAGATTTTAAAAACTTTTTTTTTTTACATCACTGTATGAGCTCATATTCCTTTAAATACAAAACAATAAATAATCTTAAAATATAAATAAAACCATAAACATTTTTTTAAAAAGCCCAACATAAATGAATAAAAAAAAAACATTAAATTAATAAAAGAAAAATTTTAATTAATTAATAGATAAAAGAGTTGAATAAAATAAAAAAAAGAAGTAAATCAATAAATAAAAAATAAATCACAAATTAATAAATGAAAATTGCTGAAATACTGACAGAAAAATAACTAGAATTGTTTTTTGGGGAAAATTCAGTAGAATAAAATAAATGACAAATGAAAGTAACACATATTAAAGCATAAATTAAAGCATAAAATCTTATAAGAGAGATAAAAATAACATTTCGACTCAGGAGTGTCCGTACCTCCGTTGATGGCGAGGACGTCGGGATCGTTCACGCCGTCGACGGCTAAGATGTTACACAGAATCTTCACGAAGATGAGAAGAACAAGTTTAAGTCAGAGAGTGAAATCGAGTGAAGTAAAGTGAACAGCTCCAGCAGGAGAGTCGTACCTGTGTGTCGTAGAAATATCCAGCAGGAAACAGCGGCCTGATGGAGCGGTCTGAACACACACACACACACAGAAACACAATCAGCTGAATCACACTTCATTTTAATACAAGGGTGCACAAACTTTTGCACCAGACGGTGTGCTCTACTGAAGGGCTCTTTGACTGTTGAAGATCCCTGCTCTATTGTGTGTGTGTGTGTGTGTGTGTGTGTGTGTGGTCTAACACACACTCACCTATCAGTCTGCTGGTGAGGATCTCAGAGTCGCTGGTCCCGAGTTCCCGCCGCAGGTAGTTGGTTGGGATTCGTCCTGCAGCCGCTGCTTTCTGTCTGTAGTCCACCTGCGAGCATCAAATCATGTTGGGGATAAAACTTTTCTTTTTTTTTTTTTTACACACATACAGTACACACGTATACAGAACTCACCACCAAGGGCATGAACTGTGAGGGTGACGGTTTGGTCTTGCTGACGGCGGTCACCATCACCGATGTCTCTCCCAGCTGCGCACAAACACACACACACACACAAAAAGGTTTTATATCTCGTCAGAAACACTGCATAGGTGCCGAGGTGTCGAGGATGAACACTGACCTGTACAACAGAACATCCATCAGCAAATCGAGCCAGCTTCCCCGAAGATATCTCAAGTCTCCTGAAAAGACAGATAGAATGAGTGTGAAGGATGAGGAGGACACGAGATGGACATGAGTACTGAGCGAGGTCTAAAGACGCTGGGGAATAAAGAACCCGAGTATCTTTCTGAATATTCTATACACACGCTGTGTGTGTATCAGAGAGCAGCGTCGCAGAAACGGAGAACCGAGTGTAGTGTCTATACTGCACAGAGAGAGTGAAAATCCTCATAGACGAAGAGACAAATGGATAGAGAGAGACAGAAAGACAGATAGGCAAAGACTGACAGATAGGCAAATAGAAAAACAAATAAACAAAAAGACAGACAGGTAGAAAAACAGACAGACATATCGACAGACAGATGGATGGACAGACAGACACACATATATAGATAGACAGACGGGTCGACACAGATAGATCTACAGAGACAGATTTAAACAGACTGACAGACAGAACTTTTGGAACTGGAGATGTTTATGTTTATGAGTCTTGACCTGTTTGTGTGTTATTCTGTATATTTACACTGAAGATGGTTTAAGGCTGACTGTAGTTAATTTAGAGCTAAATCACTTTTAGTGATAAGAATATGAAGTGTGTGTGTGTGTGTGTGTGTGTGTGTGTATCGGTGAGTATACGCCTGAGATCTTCTTAAACAACAAATTAACATTTAAATTGACCTGATGATCAGCTTAGTGTTCATATTTATATTTGTAAGGTGTTATTTAGTTATTATAATAAAAAATAAGACAATACATATTATAAATAACTACATAACTAATGTATCTGCTACACACTTAATAGGGCACTTTATGTCTGGCAAAGTTTAGACTCTATGTTTAAGTGTGTGTGTTGTTGTTTTGTGCTTGTTGTGTTGTTGTTGTTGTTTACCTCCCCTCGAGCTCCACTCCGACTCTCCTGTCTGTGCTCTGACTGGACCACACACTCCTCCGAGCCGCGCGAGACAGCCAACAGCCCAGCCTCAGAAACCGACTCATGTTGTTTTTACTTTAAACAAATAACAATAAAACTTAAATAATAATATTGATAATAAAAAAAATAATAAAAAAAACACACACACGGGCGTTTCTTTACAGTAATAAACCTAAACACATCAGCATTGAGGCACTCGGCTCCAGGGCGCCGCCATATTGCCAAGTCACGTGACATAAAATCGCGCCGCTCATTGGCAGAGCGGCGGTTCGTCCTGATTTGTCTTCCGGAGCGCCACGCTGGGCGCCGGACAAGAGTTCCTAGAGCACGTGCAGAATTAAAAGATAATTAGTTAATTCCTGCTAAGTTAAAATGATTTTTCCCCATCAGCATTAATAAAACATGCAAACATGTAGATTCAAGTTACTTTTATTAAATATAAACCTTTAATTTAGTAAAGAAAACTGATTTTGATTCTTATAATCAGATAATATTATATAAATGTATTTAAAAAGTAAACCTTTAAATGTTTTATAAGATAAAAAATAAAACCTCACAACATATATAATTAACTGATCATTTAAATTTAATTAATTTCAATAACTTGGATTGACAAAAGAAAAAACAAGTATTGCCAGTATTGATGAACCTTGGATCAAACCTCAGATCAAAACTGTATTAAAAACTGTAATAACATTTAAGATATTGCAAAATAAGAATTTGCAAATTAAACACAAAATTGTTGCCCTATGTTTTAAAACAGATTTAGTTTTGTATGAATGGATTAATTAAAGTTAGAAATAACTTTATAATTTAGTTTTTACACAAAAATACATAGGATTAAAAGAAGGGGTACTAACTTTTACACACACACATTTTTTGCATACTTTTGAATACTGTAGAAATGGCTTGTTAATCTTGGTGCAAATCTATAATTCTAATCATTTAGAAATGAAATTATAATAAAATCTCACAGTATGTTGATTTACCTACTTCTTAATTTATATTTAATAATTCCATCATCACCACAAACCCATTCTATAAACTTTATACATTATAAACCTAACTGCACTTTATTCTGCTGAGAAAATAAAAAACACAAGATGGCGCAGTTGAGACTAACAGCAGGAATTGTAGCTAGGGACCGCATTTGGTTAATGATCAGAGTGACGTGTTTTTTTCTCTCTCTCTCTCAGTTCTGATCGAAACATTTTCTGCTGCCACATATAATAAAAACATGGACGTCCGGAGCGAGATCGGATTTTTGCAGCTGCTCTCTCAACTAAGTCCGACAACTTATACCCTCTTGCATGGTTTGTTCTGGCACAGCTTGCAAGCCTCTTCAAATGTGTTAAAAACTTTATATTTCTACAAAAATAAGCCAGATTCCGTCATAGTTGGTCTCAATGTTAAGTCTATGGGATTTTTGGGGGGGGCACCACCACCCCTTAGAAATGTCATAGAACCTCCTTCATAAGTCTACGTCAAATGGTAAAATGCAACGGTACTGGACTAGTTACGTGCTAAAGTTTGTACGGATGAATTAAAAAAAGAAAAATAAGCCTGCAAGATAATACAAGTGATACTTTGCTTCGCAAGCACCATTAACCCGAGCTACATAATCAAGTTTTATAGATATATTTAAATAAAGTATATATATTTTATTCCTGCACTGATATAACTGCACAGTTGTGATGTGAGTTAACTCATGTTTGTGAAGTAATGAGATCAACATTCACAGCTATTATTTGCTGATTGAAATAATGTACATATGTATTAGACTGTATCTACATTGTACAGATTTTGATATAATTTCTAATAAAAATGGTGTACAGTTAAATGAAGAAAAGCAGAGGATGTATAAAACTGAGTTTATTAAAGAAGATACATTTTAATGAGTTTATATCATATCGTACATCATATCATATCGTATCATATTGCTCATCATACTATACCATATCGTACTGTATCACATCATATCATACTGTATCATACCATACCATACATTATTGTATCGTATCGTACCGTATATTATTGTATGGTATTATTCCATATGGCATCATTATTGTATCATGGATGCTTTCCTGTTCTTGGCTTGTTTCTGTGGATTTATTCAAGTCCTCTTCATGCACAAAATTTCTATCATCATCATCATCATTATCATCATCATCGTCACTTCCTGATCACTTCTTCTTTCAGTTTCTCAGCCAGGTGTTTCCTCTTCTGCAGCTTCTTCTTCTCCTCGACCGAGATTTCCTGAAAAACAGGAACCAATCAGGGGTTAAAAACAGAGCATCGCAGCACGGCACCTCGGCTCTGTGTGTCTTTTGTCACGTCGTCTCGGCTCATACGGGGTGTGATAATTACCCGAAGAGCGGAGTGCGGTGTGTTAAAGCACACGCCGAGCGTAAAGAGTGGGCACAGCGGGCTGCTAAACAGGAAGAGGACGAGAGCTACTTCTACTAGTACGCTACTTCTACGGGTCACCTTCTGAGCCGCGGTTCCCGCGCTCTGAGTCTGCGGGCCGTTCACGCTAGCCGAGCCGGCGGGTCTTTTCGTGGCGATCGCCTTCGATTAGCGTAAGGAGGAAAAGAGGAAAGCTGTGATCAGGTTCAGCGACAGTGTGATGGGATAAAGCGGAGTTACAGCTTGATATTTTTCAGCAATTTGTTGATGAATACATTTTAAACACACGTCAAAACACATTTAATGTTTAACACTTTTTACACGTATAAACACTCCTTCCTCTTCCCATCAGTTCTTTCTTTTTTCTCAGTCTCAATAGGATTTATTTGTACATACGTAGGTACTCCAAGATTTCGTGTGTTTATATCACTTTTTTATTTAAACCAAAAGTTTTAAAGTTATTGTGATCCAGGTTTATTGTGGGATCTGAGTGTTTTTTCTATTTTTTTTTTTTTTGTCAGATCGCAAAAATGATGCTTAACAAATATACACCAGCATGAGCTTTTCTACTATGTTTGTAGTGTTACAAACTTTTACAACCTACAACTGTTCTATGATGAAGCATGGTGGCGGAAGCATGGTGCCGAATTACACTGTTGTCTGAAAGAGTTAAGGATCTGGGTTACAGGGGTTCGAGCCCCAACACTGCCATGCTGGGATTTTAACCATATCCGCTCCAGACGCTCTGACCGCAGCTCTCTCACGTTAGCTCCTATATGTTGAAGATTTTCCTTGTATAAACATTAAACAAATATCTCTTTACTGTGTTCCGTTCTTACGTCGTCATCTTGCCAATCTGAGCGACTTTACCACTTCTGGCAATTTCCACTTATTCATTCTTCTACACATCCTTGTTGAATAAAGAATGGACCGAAGCCGGATGTGGAAACACACACACTGAATCCTCTCGTTTGTTTTTATGACACCAATAAAGCTATTTGTATTTGTACATCCCGGTGCGGAACAAACAGTATCCTGGCAACAAGGAAACCGTATTGAGCAGCAGAAGTGACGTGGATGTGGAGTAGAGTGCGTTTACCGGTGTCGGGGGTGTGGGCGTCGGGGTCGGGGAGGGGGTTTCCTCCTTTTCTACGCTGGCGGATTTTCCTTTCTGCTCTTTCTTCAGCGCCTGCAGTTTGTCCCTCTGCTGCCTCAGATACTCGGCTCTCTGCTGCAGCTGCTCCTGCTGCGCCGCCGTCAGCTCCTACACACACACAAACGTCCTTGTATCTTTGTCTTAATTTCTATATAAAGCACTTTGACATCGCTGATTAATAATGCATCTAATTAACACCTCATACACTGACCTTTCAGCTCCTAATTTGACTTTGTTTAATTTATGCATTATGTAGATAATTTTCTCCTCAAGGTCAAACCTGTCAGATATTTTTATCCTTGGTCCCTACAAAGATATTAAAACATATAAACAAATCCCCATACCATAACCCCCAGCACACAGAGGATCCGCTGCTAATATCCTGGTGTCAGACAGCACAGGACTTGTATAGTCTCAGCCTGAGGGGCCGGTGCTGACCCAGACCCCTTTATCCACCAGAGTGATCCAGGTGCTACTTCATAAGAACTGACTTTGTTTTTGTTTTTTTCATGGGCTGGAGAGTCGCGTCATTATGTCATCGTGTATGTTCCGGTACGTCTCTACTTTCGCGGTGTGATGCTAGCAAAAAAATAAATACAAAAATGCTAGCGGTAAGCACAACAACAACAACGGCAGACGTCAACATACAGTAGCTTTATTCTGTCTTTATCCTTACTAGAAACTGAAAATGTAGTTTATTTTTTAAAGATGGCGGTTACAAAACTTAAAAAGTTCTTTGTTCTAGTCTAGCAAAGTGTTGGTGCCGCCATGGAAACGTATTTTCTGTCTGATTCGGACCGATGCTTCGGCTGTCTGAAAACAAAGAACTGATCTGAAAATCGGGAACCGCCTTGGTGGCACAAGGGGAACCCAAGACTTTTTTTTTAACGGGTGTTTTTAACATAATAATTGATTGTGAATTTCTCTCTTCGCTTATGATTATGACATTTCTGAAGACAATCCCTTCAAGCCCCGCCCCTTCTCTTTTTTTTTTTTTTTTTTAAAGCCAAGCTTAATATGAAAATTTTAGTTCATTTTAACCCACTACCTGAACATGACTCAGCAAAAAAATTGAAAATGGCTCACGTAGCCAAAGAGACAGCATAGATACACACGATCACATGTTTTATAGTTATTTTCTGTTGTTTTTATGACATAAATTTTTTAAATAATTTTGAGTGTTGTACATTTCTGCGATTGTTCTACCTGACACATCGTCATAGCGTGATGCTAACATGATTACCGCGTAGCTCCTGAGAGACTGATTGGTTGCCCGAGTAAAATGAGCCCCTCCCAATGTTAGCATGTTTCTAGCATCATACTAACATGATTAGCATGTTGCTAGCATTATGCTAATTATATTTTAAAAAATGCTAATTTTGAGAGTTGTACATTTCTGTAATTGTTCTACTTGACATATCGTCATAGCGTAATGCTAACATGATTAGCATGTTGCTAGCATTATGCTAACTATATAAAAAAAATAATAAAATGCAAATTTTGAGAGTTGTACATTTCTGCGATTGTTCTACCTGACACATCGTCATAGCGTGATGCTAACATGATTACCGCGTAGCTCCTGAGAGACTGATTGGTTGCCCGAGTAAAATGAGCCCCTCCCAATGTTAGCATGTTTCTAGCATCATACTAACATGATTAGCATGTTGCTAGCATTATGCTAATTATATTTTAAAAAATGCTAATTTTGAGAGTTGTACATTTCTGTAATTGTTCTACTTGACATATCGTCATAGCGTAATGCTAACATGATTAGCATGTTGCTAGCATTATGCTAACTATATAAAAAAAATAATAAAATGCAAATTTTGAGAGTTGTACATTTCTGCGATTGTTCTACCTGACACATCGTCATAGCGTGATGCTAACATGATTACTATGTAGCACCTGAGAGACTGATTGGTTGCCCGAGTAAAATGAGTCCGCCCCAATGTTAGCATGTTTCTAGCATCATACTAACATGATTAGCATGTTGCTAGCATTATGCTAACTATATTAAAAAATAATAATGTGCTAATTTTGAGAGTTGTACATTTCTGCGACGTCATTCCAATATTCCGGATTGTTCTACCGGACATACTGTCATTGACCTTACTGT
Source organism: Clarias pachynema (assembly GCA_030014365.1). Lineage (NCBI taxonomy): Eukaryota > Metazoa > Chordata > Actinopteri > Siluriformes > Clariidae > Clarias > Clarias pachynema. The sequence continues at coordinate 16,835,698 of JAQMYL010000013.1, read as the reverse complement.
GTTGCTTGAGCTTTAAGGGATTTAACACACACACACATGGAGACATTTTAGTGAAAAAAGTGACAAAGACGTATTGTCAAAGACACTCCTGAACTCCAGTCATCTTCATCTTCATCATCATCATCTTCGTCGTCCCCGCTGTGAAGCCCCATGATGAACGGCTGATTCCTTCATCTCCTGGTCACTGATGTTTAACACACAGCCTCAGCTTTCACAACCAAATCACCGATCAGATCATCTTAAATAAAGGTTGATTGACAGCTGCTCTTAATACCGTGAGGAGCTCGCGGCTGTGTGTTTATTCACTCACTCTGAACGGTTTGGAGATTCCCGCTTCCTTGCGCGCCTCCTCTAACCAGCTCTCCGCTGACTGGTTGGCGCTTTTCTCCCGAGACGACGCCGGCGGCGGCGCAGGACCCTTAACCGGCACCCGGACTGCTGGTAGCGTCTTCGTCTCCGTGCTACAATTATCTATAAAAAGTATAAATATATTAGCTACACCAGATACGTTTATAGAAGTGTGTGTGTGAATGCTGTAGTGGTGTTACCAGAAGCTTTCGAAGACGCACTGGCTAAACTTCGCTCAGTAATCACCTTGTCCTCGTTCTGAAACACATTTTTCCCCCCTCTAAACATGTTAAAAATCATTCAGGTTTTATGTTTCTATAATCTACACTGAGTTTTATTCTGTTAAAGTCTCTTCTCACTCAATTATAATCCCAGATTTAAAATTTAAGGTTTGTTTGAGTGACATATACCGCATTGAGGCTGTTGATTGGCTGGGCGGTGGCCTGAGGGTCGGTCCCGTTTCTCGCTGGTTCCTCGTGGAGGCTGGAGGACGCGGAGCCGACCTGCTCCGTGAAGCGCTCCCTGCGAGCGATCTCCTCGTCGTACTCCTCTTTCGATCGCCTGCGTGATTTCAGATGCGGATCTTACACTAGACTAGTGCAGATCATTTCTGCTCTATGGTTTGTTTCTATAGTTACAAGGCGCTTGACATGCAGCATGAGAACATACTTGAGAACCTCCTGGAGGATCTGCATCTCCTGCTGCTCCAGTTCGCTCATCACGTCCGTGCCGTCGGTCAAACATTCCGGTAGAGCTCCTACAGCGCACGCAAAAACACACACACACACACACACACACACACACACACACACACAGATATCGGATTCTCAACATTAGAACCGGTCGGTCCTGAGCTGCAGTCAGTCAGACGCGATGATGTGTTTGGCGTACCGTTCCTCTCCTTGATGGCGCGCAGGGCTTGAAGCTGCAGCTCCACGTTCTTCTGCACCATCAGCGAGCGAAACATCTGAAAGTCATTGGTGGCCAGCACCGGTTGGAACAGAGCCTGGAGAACACAATCAGGAGTAGAGGGAACGGATTAACAAGCAGCGCTAAAATAAACACAGCCGACAGGTATTATATAAACCGGGATTACCGAGAGACTTTCAGGTCGATGTTAAAGGTTAACCAACACATCAATTGTGTGTATGTTAGTTTCTTTTGTGAGAAAAAAAACTCACAGAATGGCAACAAGGTAATATTGTTCATCTTTTCATTTCAGTACTGTATATTTTAGCACATACTGTACTAGGCAGGTGGTTTTAATGTTATGGCTGACTGATTTAGTAACTGACAGAGCACTCTTTTGAAATCCTGTCTCTTGTTGAGTCTTTTTTCCATTACTGTATTGTTTTAGGAACAAGACTGCAAGTGAATAAGGTGTTATCAAGTCCACAGATTCTGCGGATACTGCAAATCAGAAATGCGCGCGCACCACGGTGACCTTGTTTTGCATGTAAAGACAAAAAACAAACAAACAAACAAAAGACAAAATTGTAAAGACATTTGCTGAGATCTGGCAACATTGGCTTTAACTAGAAAATACATTCGCCTCTGAGTGGCAGAGCGGTAACGAGCGCGCGCGTATCATCCGGAGATCGTGAGCTCGATTCCTGGTTGATGCTGTAGGCGGCGCCGTCTCAGAGACACACTCTAGCCCTCTCACATCAATCGCGGCTCACATCGATATTAATGGGTTGTCTGTAAGCTCACGCAAGTGAAAGAATAGCGCTGTCCTCAGAGGCTTTTATGCAAATAATAATAATAATAAAAAAGTGGCTACGACTAAATTACAGAAAAAAAAAATAAAATAATTATAATTATAATAATAACTTAGATGGCTACATTTTCTGAAGAAAGTGTGATTGGTGCTTGCTGTGGCAAAACTCGGGCCAAGGGCGTGGCTTGACAGCTTCACAATGATCCCGAGAGACTGATTGGTTGCCCGAGTAAAATGAGCCCACCCCCATGTTAGCATGTTGCTAGCATCATCCTAACTTGATAAGCATGTTGCTAGCGTTGTGCTAGCTATATTAGCATGTTGCTAACAACATCATTAGCATGCTGCTAACACGCTGCTAACATGATTAGCATGGTGCTATCATGATTAGCACGTTGCTAACATGATGCTTACAATATTACCATGACGTTAAGATGATTAGCATGTTGCTGGCACGATGCTAACACGATTAGCACGTTACTAACATGATGCTAAAAATAGTAGCATGACGTTAAGATGATTAGCATGTTGCTAGCGTAATGCAAACTATATTAGCATGTTGCTAGCAACATCATTAGCATGTTGCTAACATGATGCTAACAATATTAGCATGACGTTAATATGATTAGCATTTTGCTAGCGTAATGCTAACATGATTACCATGTTGCTCCCGAGAGACTGATTGGTTGCCTGAGTAAAATGAGCCCGCACTCATATCTCTATGACAACGGGATCCACAGTTAGGTTCAGTCTAAAAGTTCCTATGGAAGTTACCACAGCAGGGAACGCAACTGTGAAGCACTTCCTATTTCAATGGAGAGCACTTTCATCATTATATGTCAATGGGGAAAAATTGGGCACTTATTGTGGCCCAGGGGTACAACTTATACCCTATCGCGGGGTATGTTCTGACACAGCTTGCAAGATTTCTACAAATGTGGTGAATTTGTGATTTCTACAAAATTCTTGTTCTGCGATAGAATCCGTCAAAGTTGGTCTTGATGTCAAGTCTAGAGGGTATAGAAAAGTCATAGCACCCCATTCCCCAATAAGCCGCACGATCGGACACCTCTTCCATGGGTCAACGGCAAATGGTACAGGACAAGTTACGTGCCAAACTTTGAACTGAAAAAAGGAAAAATAAATATATAAAACAAACTAAATTCCAGTGACTCACTTTATAAAAAATAATTTGAACAGTAAATATTTGATCTATTTATCAGCACCATAGAGCTTTCAATTCTTGAAAGTCAATTATTCATTAATTATTTCTATGTGAATGAGGATTTGGATTAAAACCATTCACTCATACGGTTTATTCATTATAAGAATCAACACTTATTATTTCTTGTCGGTTGTGATTTCCACTCCTGTAACCTTGTCCTTTTTTTCTCTCTCTCTCTGTAACTGGGTCAGAGCTTTGTCCTTGCCTCCTTTCCCTTTCCGAAGCTCATGTTCTCAATCTCTCGTTTAAGTTAATTGGCTGCGGAAAGCTGCCGTAAGTCTCCGAGGACATGGCCGTGGATCATATCGGTGTCCTGATGCGGCGCGGAGCCGCTTCCTCTGGCTCGCTGACCCGTATTCAGAGCGAGCCTGTTAATCTGCTTGTAGACTCAGGGTTAACGTGAGTCGCTCGCACTTTAACTCCTTCGCCTCCGAAACGTACACCACCTCGAGACCTCGGTGTAGAAATAAGGTGCTGATTAAACCCGGGAGTGTTTTAGCTCCAGAGCATCACACACACACACTCTCTCTAATATAGATCATCATACTGTATATACACTCTGTTTAAACTGAAGCGAACACGTTCACTTACTTGTACGGTTTTCGACTTGGCGAGAGGAGACGAGCAGGCGTCCAGAAACTGCTGCTCGCTAATGCCGACCTCCTGCATGTAGTTTTCTAACAGCTTCTCTACCTGAAAGGGAATTCATCACAATGTTTGTGTTAAAGAAATGACTTTATTGACATTATTCCTACACATCTGTTTAATATCCTCGGTACTCTGTGCTGTGCTAGAACTCACCAGTTGCTTGTATTGCTGATGGATTTCCGTGTAGGATAATTTATTTTCCTCCTCGTCGTCGAACACTGAGAGAACACGAGACATGTGCAGGGTTATTACTAATGTAGGTCCAACAATCAAGAGTGCTCGTTACGGTGAGACGCTTATTGACGAGCGTCCTCCCTATAGTCCTGGTCCCGTTCCATCACCTGTTCGGGGACGAAGATTCACTTCTGATGAATCGAAAATGTTTTAGACTTGATGTCTCGGATCGTACATCTGCTTTTCAAGAGGAAGAAAAGGTGAGATCCAAAAGTTTAGAGAAGGTACCTCTGTTTAAGACCACGGCAATGGAGTGCATCACTTTGCAAGAAAAAAAAAAAAAAACACGAAATGAGAATAATGAATATATTAGTAATCTAGCACTTTTTCTCTTGAGGTGGGCGTGGCTATACGCGTCACTCAACAGAGCCAATCTCAACAGAGTGTGTGGAAGAAACAGAAGCAAAAGTGCGCCACACAGCACGGCTTACTCCAAGAAAAGGAAAGTAGACTATGAAAACTGAACCTTCAAAGATGAATGGACAGATCGATATATCTTTATTCTTCCTGCTGGAAGTTTAAAACCAGATTGTTCTGAAACCGTGGCGATAATAAAAAGCAGTGATGTGAATAAAACGAAACACGGGTCGTTAGAGCAAATTGAGCCCGAATTGAGATTCACTAAATATTGATGTTTGTATTCCATATAAATACAAGGAAATATACATGATCGAACTGTCCGTATGTTTAACATTGTTACTTAAAACTAACAATAAATATTATTGAAATTGCTTATTTTTTATAGACTGGACCTTATAGTGAAACTAGACCTTCTCAAATTTTAATTCATTACCCCTGCTGTACAGCATCGTCAGGCACCTCCTCAGCCTCCTCCTTCTCTATATTTAGTTGTTATTTGTAAACATAATCAGAAATTGCATCATCGCTCCTGATGCAACAGATCAAAGCTTATAAAAGAAGACTAGATGTATGAAAAAAAAAAAAGTTTTGTTATAGACATATTAAGCATAACAGCAAAACCCTGAGTGTGATATTGTTTAATTAAATCATATATGTTGCTCTACAGTGTGTGTGTGTGTGTGTGTGTGTGTGTGTGTGTGTGTGTGCGCGCGCTACGGTATACATTAGCCATTATATTATGACCACCTGCATAATATTGAGTATATTGAGCCACTTTTGCCACCATAAGAATAAGAATAAGAATATTCAATTATTTGTCACATGTACTTTTTACAGCACAGCGAAATTTCTTCTTCGCATATCCCAATTAGGATACTGGGCTCAGAGCGCAGGGTCAGCCAGCTTACAGTGCCCCTGGAGCAGATAGGGTTAAGGGCCTTGCTCAACAGCGATGCGCTGTGTGTCCTGACTCCTGTCCATCACCACCAGCATTAACCTTTTCATTAATTTGATCTACACTATACTACATGTGCATCAGTGAGCCTTGTCCCCTCCATGACCCTGTAGCCAGTTCTCAGCAGTTCTTCTTCCGTGGATCATTTTGGGTACATCCTGACTAAGCGCTGCAGTTGTGGACTTGCTCTGACCCAGTCGTCTAGCCGTCACAATCTGTCCCTGGTCACTCGAATCCTTATACTTGCCCATTTTTCCTGCTTCCAACGCATCAACTTCAGAAAAAAAGAAAAAAAAAAAAAAGGTTCAGCACTTGCTGTCTAATATATATCCCACCCACTTCCAGCCGGCATTGTAACAAGATAATGAAAAATGTATCTACTGTGAGACGGGGCAGACTGTGACGTCTAGACGACTGGATCAGAGCAATTCTTGTGGGATAGGAAAATATTAAGTATTAGTGAAATATAAGTATAGTATATTTTATGTGAACAATATTTGTATGAGTACAGTATGGGTCAGTGTATATAATAATAATAATAATAATAATAGTATATAAAGCAACACAGTTATATTAAGGTTAATTATATAAATTATGTACAGTAGAAGAGCAGAATCTAATCCAAAGCCATTAACTTAGTAGATAAACATGATTTAAAATCTAACTAGTAGTTTATTATCAGTGTGAGTTACCTGAGGATTTATTTTCCATGAAGTCAGTGAGAGGTATGAGCCAGTCAGGGCTGCCCAGATACCCAGCCATGCTCTCCACCACCCACTCACTGTCCTCCGCCATGACCAACACCAACACTTCCCTCTCTCTCTCTCTATCTCTCTATCTCTTTATCTCTCTCTCTCTCTAACAGCTCTATCAGCGCAGTGTTAAATCCCCTCCGACATTTACCCTCCTCCTGCTGGAGAAAACTACAGGAGCTGGCCAAAACAACACTGTGCCGCACCCCAAATGCAGCCCACCCTGTAAACCGTGAAGTGCACTAGCCAGCCTCCTACCAGAGCTTCCCGTAGGACCCGTATGTAGTGCACTCTCCCAAGAGCATCAAGCAGCGGATTGGGATTGATCCGGATCCAGGGAATGCGCGAACGCTGTGAAACCATGGCAACGCGTTACGTTGGTGCGATGACGCAGGACGCACGGAGGGGGAGAAGCGTGCGTGAGCACGTACTGTACACGCGCAGCACGCAAAACGGAGTAAAATATCGTTACACAAAAACAGACAAACAAACAAACATTAAAAATATCGCCTGTCCTGTGTGAAATCACTCGTTAAATATTATAGAAAATACACAAATCTGCTGTTAATGTCTCGACATTTATTTATTAGTTTGTTTGTTTGTTTTGTGTATTATTGTTATTTTTATTTACACAATTTTTGTTAAGTTTGCTTATACCGCACATCTTCCATATTTCTTTTTTTTTTGTTCTATTATATTCAATAACTAGAACAAATCAAACACTTTACCTGTGATTGATTACATACTCCTTTTCAAATTTTCTTTTTATTTTGTGAAGCTGCTTTGAGACAATGAGCATTGTTAAAATAAATAAATATAAATATAAAAAAAATATATATAAATATAATTGAATTGTATTGAATTGAATTGAAATGTTGTCGGTTAAATATTTTGAAGAAATAGTTAAAAGGTTAAATCTAATAATAATCTGCTGATCTTTAATGTAATCAGTGATATTATTATTATTATTATTATTATTATTTCAGGTTGAAGCCCACGTACTCATTTTTTTTTTAACTCCAGGTACGCTAACACCTGACTCCAATGAACTTTTTTGAGGTCATTAACTTAAGGATTCTTATACCTTTTCCACTAGCACTATATGGTTTTTATGGTTGTTCTCAATAAAAACATGACAGATTTTTTTTTTTTTGTGCAAATTATACTCTTAGGGCACTGGTGGCTCAGTGGTAGGTGTTTTACCTGAAGGCCCGAGTTCCAAACCCCAGCCACTGGATGCAGTGCCGGTCCCAAGTCCGGATAAAATGGAAGGGTTGCATCAGGAAGGGTATCCGGGGTAAAACCTGTGCCAAGCTTGTATGTGTGGACCGAATAGTCCACTGTGGCGACCCCTTACCCAGAGCAGCCGAAAGACCAACAACAACATATTTGTCTATACACAATGGATATTTCTGCAGATAATAAAATATGCCTAATGTGCAATCATCAATTTGATCCTTAGGGCAAATACCCTGAAAAGTCCCAGTGCAGGTAGTCAAGCAAACTGGTGAACATGGTGTAACATCTGCTTAATAGTGTGCACCATATTTATTGTACGTAGCCTACAACCCTCCTTCAATATAATGAAAATGTAATCAAAGTTCGATTTAAAGAAATGCAAACACCTGAATGTTTAGCATAGACATTTTTCTCTTTATTAGGAATACAAATGCAGGTCATTCAATAATAATAGTAATAATAAAAGTCAGCATTACCAAAGTATTTGTAAATAGTTATTTTAGGTCTGCCAGTGTGCCGAGATCGATGTCCCATCCTCAGGCAATTCGTTTAGAAATAAAGCGATCGGTTGTTTCTAGAAAACAGGACAGGACGGGAGAGTGTGCTAGTCCTGTAGACGTGACAGTTGACAGCCCTGGATTTTGTTTAATGCAGTCTGTGGGACTGTACAGCTCAGAAAGCAGAGCATGCAAAAAGCTCTCATGCAAAACAACCCGACAGAAAAAAAAACAAGCTAAATTACTTGGATAACTGAACAGCAGCAACATCAGCATCATTTGTCTTGCAATAATTAAAGGGATTAAAATAGATTTTATTATATACAACACTTTTTTTTTTTCAGCCGAAGACACATAAAATGTTGTATGTTGGAAATTATTTCAGGGTTATATTTAAATTTTCGAACATAGGTTTATGTTAATGTGCTTGTTCTGATAGAGTTTTATGTAACTTTGCTGGAAGGAGTCTCCAGTGTCAGTGTTTTGTAACAGTCAGAGGTAAAGCTGTAACTGAGTTTTCCAACATCTCCAGGATGTTCCTGCAGTTTCCCAATAACATAAAAAGACATTAAAAAACAAGAATAAAGAAAAGCTGATGAGGGAATGACTGTTTATCTCCGCCGTTCCGAACATAAAACAGATTTTACATTTTAAGTTTTAAAGTTGTAAGAATTTTGAAATGTAAAACTCTAGATACAATTCTGAATACTAAAGTTGCATGAAGTTTTCAATTTTAGAATTTTAGAAGATTCCAATGTTCTTTCAGTAGTACAAATGAACGAATTTAATGTTAAATTTGTAAAATTAAAGTTTTAAAGACTTAAAATCTTTTGCAAAGTTACAACACAAAATAATTCCAAAGTTCTTACAATTTGTGAATTTAGAAGTTAAGAATCTTTTTAAAAATGTTATGTTACATCAAATAAAACAGTTTTAAAAGATCCTTAAGTTCTAAAGTTGTAATTGTTTTAAAACTTGAAATTTAATGAAAATTTCAAAAATGAAGGATTTGGGGAATTTAGAACTTTTGAAAATGACTGTTACAAATTTTATATATTTAAAATATTCTATAGTTTATATATTCTGAGAGGTACAAATTTTAGAACAAAAAACTTTAGAAGAAATGTTACACAATCATTTTAGAAAGTCGAAAATAAAACAAATCAAACAATTTTGGTATTTAGAAGTTTTGAATCTTTCAAAAATGTTACAAACAAAGCTAAAACATTTTTAAAAGATAAAGTTCTACATTTGAAAGTTCTGACAACTGTTTTAATTTGAAACTTTAGAATATTTAACATGTTACAGTTTTACAAAATGTACACATTTTTAAATATTCTAAAGTTTGAAATTATGAAGTTTGGAATTCTAAGTTCTATTTTAAGTGTAGAATGTTGAAGTTGTGACAATGTTCTAGCATTAAAGTATTGAATAATTTGAAGTTCTATTTAAACAAACAAACAATGAAACTAACAAACAAATAATCGAAGCCCTCAATGTTATGCTGTTGCCATGGCAGCCTGTAGTTCCAGAGAGTTCTTGTTCGCAGCTCAGATGGGACGGTAACACTCCGACCGGCTTTGTGCTGATGTTTCACTTCTTTAAAATTTATCACTGAATAAAAATAAAATTTGTCTAAAGTTTGCATTCATAATGTAACAAATCAGGGATTCTCCATCCCTAAGATCAACTGGAAGATCAAGATGAAGCAGCAGTGTGAGCAGAAAGTTTTGGCACCCCATACACTGTACACACTACAGCAGCAGTTTCTGCTTCAAGCTTTTAAAAAAAGATACATTCAGGATGAAGATAACGAGCGATGCATAAACCACAATACTCGCCTCGAGGCTTTGGTCTGTGCTCTTGACACACCTTTAAATAACTTCGAACTTAATGTATAAAAGATTATAAAATTCCCCGTTAGAAATAAAAAGAGTCATGAAAGAGAAATTGCCATGAAGAATTCAAGGAAGCTGTTTGATAGAAAAATATACAATCTCTGTCCTTAACATGATTCTAATGTAGAAATGTGCATCATAGAGAGATGTAAAAGGAGAAGAAAGAAAAACAATAATAACGTGGCTAAACAAGGATCTGAAAATGTTCGAAGCGTGTAATATTTTAAAACAGAGTTGCTGTGTGCTACATTCGGACAGTGAAAAGTGTCTTGATTCGAGCCTTTTAAAAAACACAGCCTATGAGATACAGTACAGTGATGGGGGGGGGGATTATGCAAATCAAGCAGGAAACCTTCAATATAAAGACATAATCAAACAAATAAGTAAATAAATAAATGCACAAATAAATAAACAAAAATAAACAAAAAGTTAAAATGTTCATGAAGACTTGAAAAAATTATATATTAACAAATAGATAAATGCACATATACATTAATAAAAAAAATTAATACTAACTAATAAGTTAATAATTACTTAATTATTTTATTAAGTAGAAAAGCAAGCAAACAAAAACAAGCAAGCAAAACAAAATGTTAAAAATAAAATAAACAAAGAAAGAAGGAGGGAAGGAAGAATGTATGTATTATTTGAAGGAAGCTGGTGACCTACAGAATCAGGATTAAACAAACAAATACAAGAGTGAGTGACTAAACAAACATGCCAATTAAAAAAACTAAAACAAAAGAAATAGATTAATTGATAAACAAATCAAAACAAAACAAAACAAAAAAGTGAGACACGCATGCAGTAAAGTAATGCAGTAAGTAATGTGTTGTATATCTCTATGGATTATATTTATGTGATTGCTTTTCTTTCCCTTGTTGTTGTAACGACAGAAATACTTTTATAATGGTTATAAAAGTTTTTTCCCTTCTTCATGGAGATTGTACATTGTCAGAAATAAATATTTAAAAGACTACGTAAGTTCAAGGCTAAAAAACATAAATTAAAACATAATCAGGCAGGTTTCAAGCTTGATCATCAGCACTGAGGTCTGTTCTGAAAAAAAAAAAAAACTTTTAACCTTCTTTAAAAATTGCTAAAAATAGCGAGAAATAAATAATTTACTTTACAAAGTGCAGAGATGGCACGAATAAAGACTCTGTTCAGTCAGTCAGTGCTTGATGACAGCAGCTCTTACAGAGAGGCGTTGGGACTTCCTGTGTCCTCTGTGTGACCTTTATACCCAGCCACGCTCGAGCTGCAGGTGGGAATCTTGTTGGGCTGCAGAGGTTTAGCGTACTGCGAATGCCAGTCTCTATCAAACACGGATTTTAGCCGCTCCGCCAGAGCAGAGTTTCCCCCCGGCTCACTGACCACGAGTCCGGCTCCTGCATTAAACACAAACTCGTTCCCCACCCAGTCCAGGTTCCCTGCCGAGAGCAAACACACAAACAGAGTGTCACACAAATCCACCTGACACAGGGATCATACAGCAGAATTCATGCTGTATCAAATTATTCCTGAACTTTTATAAATAAATAGAAATAAAATGTAATTAAAATCATAGAAAAAAATCAAAAACCTTACTCCAACATACTCCAAAGCTAGTTCAAATGTTCTTATAACATTTCGAAAACATTTTTATTACAGTGGTAATACATTGTAAAAAAAAAAAAAAAAAAAAAAACTTTAGCTTTAACAGTCCCAAAGTTCAAAGAATTCTGGAATTCAGTACTTTTGAATCTTTAAACATGTTAAACATGTTACTAAAATATAAGAACCTAATGTAAAATTTTAGATTTTTTAAATGTCACAATGTTGCAAAACGTATAAACATTTTACATAACATTTTAACAAATTTAAAGAATTTTTTAATTTATTTGAAAAATGCTTCAACAAATTAAAAAATCTTCTAAACAGATTTGTAATTTTAATACATTAGAAACTTTCACAATGTCACAAAATTTAATTTCTAAAATTCTAAACATTTGAAAATGTCAGAATGATTGGAACTGAAATGTAAGAATCATTTAAAAATGTTACAGTATTACAACATGAAAACATTTACACCAAGTATTCTGAAGATTAGCATTTTTAGAATCTAAAAAGAATTGTAGAATTTAGAATTTTAGAAACTTTTTAAAAACAAACTGTTATGAAAATAGCATATATACTCCATGTTCATATAAATTCTACATTCTAAAAATCTTTAAAAAGGAGAATTTATTTAACTCTAGACCTGCTTTAGAAATTATGTAAAAAATGTAACTTAAAAAAATTCTAAACCTTTTTTTCATCTTGTGAACATTAGAATACTTTAAAAAGTTACAGTTTACAAAGAATAAAGATTTTAAAAAAAAATATTCTATAGAATTTTTATATTTTAACAACTTTAGAACCTTTGATCTATTTTTAAATATTGCATAATAAACTGTTTTAAAACATTCAGAAGATCACTTCATAATTTTTACAACTTATCATAGTTACAAAAATACAATTTAAAACATCATAATATTATACACAGTATATCATGTCAAGTTTTGATTTTGGTGTGGATTTTGAGTTCTTGCCCTCTCTGAGAGATGATCAGATGTTCCATGTTTTTAGTTTTATGACTAAAAGCTATTCTAAGTCAGCACAGAGATCAATTCTGCTGTTTATTGTAAAGTGCATGTTATATGAAGATTTGAGCATTTTTGAAAATCACCTATATACACCGAGTTATCAGTCACCACGTATCGGTGATGGTGGATGCCTTGAGGAGAACCGCCATCTCGCACTTGAGGACTGAAGAACCTCTGAATAGAGTAGAGAATAAGCAAAGACTCATGAATATACATGACAATTAAATTAAATGTTCTTTGTGATGATGTAACGAATGAACTAAAAATCATGCGTAGTGGCATGCTTTTGCAGAAAAATAATTAATGCATGAAATCTTTATTCCTACATGACAACATTTTTCCAGTTAATTTAGGAACAACAGATTGTACTTGTCATCCATTTCAAGGACATGAATCTAGAGATGTTTTACTTTTTGCAATATGACAGATTGTTTCTGAAGTAAACTAGTTTTGAATAATAGTGAATTACCGTAACGCTACAACTGCCGTTATTTATCAGTCTTTAAAAAAATGGAAAAAGTTGAAAAATCTATGGTTAAAACCAGAATAGTAGAATATTACATTTAACACAAGGTAAAAATCTCACATAAACACCAACAAATTGACTTTTATTTAACTTGCACTTACTAGTAAAGACCAATAGGGGTCAGGCTACTCTTTCATTTTTGGCAAAACATTTTGTTTCAAGTGTTACTTTGACCAATTTTATCATGTTACTAAGGTTCATTTTTATCTGGTGCTCTTCTGGTTTGACCACGAGGATCCGAGCAATGTCCTTCTAAAGTCACTGTATATAAAATAAAGAATTCTCATAATGAGTGGCTGAAGGTCGTCTTCTTCTCTGATCTCTTAATGATAATGACTGGCTGTAAGTCCATCGAATGGGCTAAGTGTAGCGTCTGATCATTTCATTTAAGCATCTGATCATTTCAGTTTAACATCTGATCATTTCGTGTTTGGCATCCGATCAGTTCAGGTAAACATTCGATAGTTTCAGTTAAGCATCCAATCATTTCATTTTATCATCTGATCACTTCAGTTAAGAATTCGATCATTTCATTTAGACAGATCACATACACATGTACAATTTCCAAATTGTTGTTTATTTCGCTATAACAACCCCTCTATAACACCACAGCGCTATAGAACACGAAAGCGTACGCACCGCCTCCATGGAGCAGTTGGGCGTCTGTACGCAAAGGCTTTGTAAAGACCACAGGAAGTTGAAGGTCAGCGGGTGCGTTTGCTCTCGGCAGCTTACCAGCAGACGCACTTTGATGCGCTTCAGCATCAGAGCCTCACGCAGCATGCCGTCCAAACGTGACCAGTACTTACTGTGAAAACACACGCAACCCAACAGTACAACTCTGGAATAAACACCCAACACCCACCGAAGTGTCCTTCTTTATCATGCTGTGCTTTAAAGGTGACGATAATGACAGTGTCAGGGCACAGGTACTGTATACTGAGCTCAGGTATTAGGATAAAAGCAACCTGAATCTGATGAGGAGGTGTACAGTAGGTGGACTCACTTGTGTGGGCTGCTGATCAGGAGAGGAAGATAATCCGTCATGGATATGCAGATGAAGCGCTTGGCGTCCTGAATGACGCGGTAAATAGCTTCAATATCCGTGGTCCGGTCTTTGGGGCGGAATATGTTTGGAGAGCTCTGAAACGAAATAACAAAACCTTTCTGCTTCATCAAGCGTAAAATATTCCGTCTGGACGGGAAACTTACTAAAGATCTAACACTGGAGACTCCTTCCATATACAGGTAAAATAAACACCTCCATCATCATGTCAGCGGTTCTATTTGTTCAATAACAAATCTTTATTATGCGATCGAGCTGTTACTATGGAAACAAAAACATATTCAGATATAAACCTGTGATTTGCAGCCGCGCCGTTTCAATATGGTGGTTTAGTAATCAGCGCTACCCCAGGTCAAAAACTCTCTGAACGATTCATTTTAAAGTCTTCTACTCGACATCCAGAAGCCTTTCACCTTCAAAGTCTGCAATCTGTCACGCTTCCTGGGAAGGCACGGACGGAGAAGTTCTCAGTGTCCAAATATATCTCTCAGAAGTGTCCTCGCTCACGGCCAGAGCGGCTGCGAACACGAGATTGATTCCAGCCCGCGAGCACTCCGGGACAGTGAATCACATAACTCGCTGCTTTTTGTCTGGGACATTTTGAAGAAGTCATCAATCACAGATGAGCGAGATTTATTTCCAATCCAGTCCAGCGCGTTTCTGGTTTGACAGAGTGGATGAGAGCAAACGTTCTTCTACTTTAAGTCTCTGTTAACCTGGTTTCAAATTATACAGAATAAAGATATCTCTGAAATATGTCACTTAATACGCATTCGGTATGAACAGCCAAAAGTTTCACAAAGTCTGCAGCTTCAGTGTTTTTAGATCTTTTTGGCAGATGTTAGTATGATATACTGAAGTGTCAAATATTCGCAGTGTTCACCCTTTTTCAAGACCTCTGCAGTTTGCCCCGGGATGCTGTCAATCAACTTCTGAGACACCCTGACAGACTGATGGCAGCCCGTTCTTGCATAATCCTTGGAGTTTGTCAGAATTTGTGGGGTTTTGTTTGTCCATCCACCTCTTGAGGATTCTCAGCGTGATAAAAAATTTGGGGTCCAAGGCCAGGAAACTCCCCAGATCTTAATGTTTTGTTCCCCGAGCCACTTAGGGGCTTTTTTTGCCTCCATCATGCTGGAAAAGACATCCAAACTGTTCTTGGATGGTTGGGAGAAGTTGCTTTCTGAGGATGTTTTTGTACCGTTCTTTATTCATGGCCGTGTTCTTAGACAACATTCTGATTGAGCCCATTCCCATGGCTGAGAAGCGACGCCACACACCAATGGTCTCAGGATGCTGTACTGTTGGCATGACACAGGACTGATGGTAGCGCTCACCTTCATACATTTCCAGAAGGGCAGCAAAGAAGCCACTCCAGGAAAAGGTACAGGGATTGGACTGCTGAGGACTGAAAGGGGTACGGTAATTTTCTCTGATGAATCCCTTTTCCGATTGTTTGGGGCATCTGGAAAAAAGCTTGTCCGGAGAAGAAAAGGTGAGCGCCACCATCAGTCCTGTGTCATGCCAACAGTAAAACATTCTGAGAACATTCATGTGTGGGGTCGCTTCTCAATTAAGCACCATCAGCACATCAGGGGAGCATGATCAGATTTGAGTCACTTCAGGTTGGTAATGTGAACGCAGTCTATAAGACCCAGAAGTGTATGAATAAATGGACCATTTCCCCCCCTTTCTGTATTGTCTTTTGTTCTCTCTGCATGTGTAGTTTGGGGACGTTTCTCCCTCTCCAGTTGTTAAATTAACTCAGTAAAACATTAAACCCTGGTTACGACCGTGATCATGAGTTACTTTTTGTTTTGTTTTGTTTGTTTTGTCGGCGCTCACCGAGAAGTAAGCTTTGGCCTGGGAGCTGTTGAGCTGGAATGAGAAATGCTCGTCCTTGCTGTAGAGGGCGCTCAGCCTCTTGGACCATATCGCCGGGACATAGTCTTTGTACTGCAGCTGCCAGTAGAGATTGAAGATCCTGTGCAGGTCCACAGCCAAACATCTGCATCCATAAACGATGACGCCGAGCTCCTTCAGCTGCCACACACACACACACACACACACACACACACACACACACACACACACACAGGGTAAAAAATCATGAAAATGCTGATTAATTCTAATTCAACAGATTTGCTGTAATTCTATCACCATGTACAGAGATCTCCAGTCCATAGCAGCGCTCCCGATGTACATGTGCTTATTGTCCACCACCCAGAAGGAGGACCGGAGCTCGCCTTTGGTCAGGGCCTCCATGTTCAGATCGCGCACTTCTGCACCTACAGTACAGCAGGAGGCAAGAAACATGTTTAATTAACCATATACAGTACACAGTTGACCTTTTGCTAAACCCCGCCCCCTAAACACTGCATGACCAATCTCTAATCAGCTGTTTTACATTAAGCTTTAGTGAGCATGTGTTGGTGAAGTTCCTGATATCTGAGCTGAGATGTCGGTTGTCCTGACCGTAATCGGAGAGCAGCTCGAGGTCCGGTGACAGCGGCATCCCGCTCGCCACCTTCAACTGAACCTGCCGCGCCTTCAGACCCATCAGCTGATGGAGTAACAGTCGACCCTGTGGACGAGAGCAGGACATGAACAAACAAGACGTGTCTGACGCTGTTCCGTGTGCTCATAAAGGT
Source organism: Clarias pachynema (assembly GCA_030014365.1). Lineage (NCBI taxonomy): Eukaryota > Metazoa > Chordata > Actinopteri > Siluriformes > Clariidae > Clarias > Clarias pachynema. The sequence goes on along the minus strand of JAQMYL010000013.1, from coordinate 16,818,952 downwards.
GCTATGATCATTTCAGTTTAGCATTTAAGCATATCAGATTAGCATACAATCATTTCAGCTTAGCATTTAAACATTTCAACGTAGCATCCGATCATTTCAGCTTAGCATTAAAATGTTTCAGCTTAGCATCCGATCATTTCAATGAAGCAGTTGATCATTTTAGCCTAGCATCTGATCATTCGAGCTTTTCATCCGACCATTTCAGCTTAGCATTCGATTACTTCAGTTTAGCATCCGCTCATTTTAGCTTAGCATTTAAAAATTTCAGCTAAGCATCTGATCACTTCAGTTTAGTATCCGATCATTTCATCTTAGCATCCGGTCATTCAGCTTAGTATTTAAACTTTTCACTGTAGCATCCGATCATTTCATCTTAGCATTTAAACATTTCAGCTAAGATTGAAAAAGTTTCAGCTTAGCAACCGATCATTTTAGTCTAGCATTTGATCATTCAAGTTTTTCATCTGATCATTTCAGGTTAGCATCCGATTACTTCAGTTTAGCATCCGATCATTTCATCTTAGCATCCCGTCATTCAGCTTAGCATTTTAAACATTTCACTGTAGCATCCAAACATTTCAGCTAAGCATTCGATCACTTCAGCTTAGCATCCGATCATTTAAGCTTAGCAGCTGATTATTTCAGTTTAGCATTTAAACATTTTCATTTAAGCATCCGATCATTTCTGCTTAGCATATGATCACTTAATTTAAGCATCTGATCATTTCACATCGAATTTGGAAAAGAACATTGGGGTGCTAGTACTAACTGTCTATACGTAACTAAATTAGCCTTTTGTCTTTGCTAACACCTACTGTAAGTAATTAGCATTTATTCCAGCAGCGTACATAATCAGCTAGGAGGCTAAATCCCAGCCTCAGTAAAGGTACAATACTGAAAATTCACAAGGATAGAATGATGTTTTGAAAAGATGCCATTCATATAAAAACTAAACTGTATTAGTTACAAATATTTAGTTTTTATACTTGACTACAGTACGACTTTTACTTTTACTCAAGTTTTTTTTTTTTTTTTTTTTTAAAGATTTTGACACATCTAAACTTGAGTGTAATTTATCCATACTTTGTCCCCGGATAATGTAGACACTAATTGAGTATTTTCACTACTTGTAATAAATTTTTTTTTTTTAAGTAACAAAGCGGGTGCCACTGGGTAAAAGTTAAATCAGTTAAATGACTGGATCGTTCACTTAATCTTCATTTCCCAGGCTACAGAAATCCATAACTGCCTTCAGACAGCAGCGAGGACACAAACAGAGCCGGGAGTGAGCGACTCATTTTTAGTGGTGTGTTCATTGTAGTGATGTATGCTCATGTTTTATTATTAATAGTGCCGCGGCATACAGCTGTGCAGCAGGATAGTGTGGGGAAATAAAAAACATCGTGTGCATAATTTACAGCTTTATATACAGTCCAGAAGACCGGGTTTGAGATGGAAGCAAAACGAGGCACTGGGGATAGAGAGGTACAGTAGGTAACGTATATATTAAAAAAATCATCTTCTATAAATCATAATCCTATGTGATGTGATATGGCAAAGGAGGTTCACTGGAGACTTTGGCAGTCTCAGAAATATTGAGGCTTGGCTCGTTCATTTTGAAAGAAATATAAATGAATGTGAAGACTAGCATTTTAATATAAATGGTTTCTGAATCAAAATTTATCTTGTTATGTTTAAAAACCTTCACACTGAAACACATTAAATATTTATAGTAAAACATTTTGGGGTGTGTTTAGTGATAAAGGAGCTCATTTGTCAAGTAGTGCTGTATTCTCATTATTCCTATGCAAAGTTATAAGGTCAGCTATGAAGGACTTCACCGGGAGCGAGCCGGGCCTATCCCGGGAGACTTAGGGCATGAAGCAGGGTACATCCTGGACAGTGTGGCAATTCACGGCAGGGGACACACATACAGTACACACACTCATTCACACACAACGGGCAATTTGGGAACGTCAATTAGTACAATCTGCATGTCTTTGGACTGTGGGAGGAAACCGGCATTCCATCCTCCTGGCGGGAATCAAACCCGGACTCTGGAGGTGCAAGTCTACACAGTGGTTAGTACAGTGCTAACCACTAAGGCACTGTGCCATGACTATGGAACATCTGGCGGTTATAAAAGATTTTGCAGCGTATGTAGGCTCTGAAATATACAGTACTGTGCAAAAGTTTCCAATTTGGAGCCAGCTCATTTCTTTCTTTGCAACCTCAGCAGCAACCTCATTTCCCCTCTTGTCTGATCCAACCACTCAGCATTCAGCAGTATACTGATCACCGGCCTGATCATCTTAACATACAAAAACCATTCTTCTGAAACTGCTCTCAAATAAATGGAGAGCCAAAAACTTGCCAAAAAACTCATGGGATGGGATTAGAAAAGAGAATTGAAACTAAAAGGAAGATGAGGAAGACCAAGACCAGACGGTGGCGGTAGCTCACCATTTTCTCACTGTTTTCCTCATTATTTTAGCGACAATCTGGTGTAGCTGTTAGTAAAGACACCGGAGTCCTCCAAACTGGACTCAAAATCCCAGAACGCAATTAAGATACAAAAACGCTGAATCTAGTTAATGATATTTGAGATGATGAGAGCGTCATTAACATGAAATCTGACCCGATGATGAGGTAACAGAGCGGAAATTGCAAAAAAAACAATCGCTGCCAGATGAAGCAAAGCGCAAATCCATCTCCAACACTATGAGCAGGTAAAATAGCATTGTGGGTAATGTGGAATTACATTTTAAAAGTAATGTTTTTAATGTTGGAGCGCATTGATGCTGAAATGTAACATCTCTCTACAGTATTACACCGTTATTATGCTCATTATGACATTATCTGTGAATCAGAGTCTTCCTGAGGACATTTTAAACAGCTGATGATTCCATAAAAGCGCTTTATCATGGGGCAAATTGAATTCAGCCCCGAAATTGTCACGTGTGTGGGTTTTAACAAAGCTCTGTAAACGATCGCGTGTGTGTGTGTGTGCTCAACCACTTTCCTACATATCGCATGACACAAGTGGGTTGCTGATAAATCACCGCTGCTCTTCCGAGTTAGATCTCAGCATCGATCCTAATCTCGGCGTTCAGAAATGAAGCCGCGGAAGCTGTGAAGGAAACGTTTGCTCCCGCCCCCAGCCTGAGAGATTAGATCTGAGCGAGCAGCTCTGAGTGCAATTTCCAGCCTGCCAAAGAGCTACATGGGAATCCATTAGTGCTCCACGGCTCTGTTCTCTAATGAGCTCGGCGTTTCAGCTCGGCAAACAAGCTCGGCGTCAGGAGACGTGATTTAGCCCGTAATAACCAGCTCGGGACGGAGAATCCGAGTTCAGGTCTTTGTCTCGGGGAAATGTCCGATCATTGAACGTCACATGGTGTAAACAGGAGTGTTTTTCAGAAAACGAAGAGGAAGTGTTTCTCAGCGCCAACCAAGTCTACAACATCTCTCATTTTGAAATAATTTACCGTAGTATAGATTTTCCATTTTAACCAAACAAAGTTTGTAGCTGGCTGAGGAAATAAGGTGCAAATGTTGAAAATGGCTGCGTGGGATTTAGTACTGCATTATCCTGTATCATTGTGTTAATGTTTAGACCCATTAGACTCAATATATGATATATTTTTTGGGTAAAATTTACAATGCGGCAAAAAATATTCTCAAGAAAAGAATTGAGCTAATCATACAGCATGAAACATGGCCTGAAATGCCTGAAACATGGTTTATGCAAATATGCGAATACAAATGACAACGCTTGGGCTAGCTTGCAGCGACAAGCGTCATCTGGTATATATACCCAACATGCCCTGTTCCGTACCTATGGAGGTGATCAAGCTCCACAAGGTGGCAATATAAGTTACTCAACACTCAGAATGTTTCCAGAGTTAGGGATGTTAACCCAAGAATAAGGCGTCAGCTTTCTCGTGTGGTTTCACGCTATAGCACCCCTAGCAGCAATGCTGAGACTGCAGCTCATGCTTGCGTCCATCCATCCATCCATCCATCCATCCATCCATCTAGGAACCTTTGTAGTCCAGCAAGGGACTGTGGAGGCCAATAGTCACTGTGGTAGGACCTCCGGTCAACATTCACACACTCATTTACACATTATAAGCATTTACAATTTACAATTGTTTGGTGA
>JAQMYL010000013.1:16758845-16788215 GCA_030014365.1 Clarias pachynema | reverse complement strand
GTACTTGCGCTTCGACATATTTGTTGCTATAATTAAATGAAATTTCACGTGTCAAACGGTACGGTTGTCGCGCGCGCATTTCAAAATAAAAGTCCGATATAAGCAAAATTAGTTAAAAAATTTAACTTTTGTTGTTTTTTTGACCACAAACTCCGCGACCCACTGAAAATGTTCCCGCGACCCACTTTTGGGTCGCGACCCACCAGTTGAGAACACTGATCTAAATGTTAGAAGAACTACCCTGAATGCCAGCTTTAATAATGTTCACCTGGAAAAGCTGACAATATTATTATAAATAAGCAACAAACCACTTTGTGTCATGTTTTTGGGGGAGGGACAAGCATTTACTGTACAATGCTAGCTAACCATGCTAGTAGCTTTTATTTAAGTGCTGGTTGTAGCTAGCAAGCTTGTTAGCAAATCTGGCTACTGGTGTAAACTTCAATGATACAACAGTCTAATATTATAGTTAAAGTCTGCTAGTTGGCTATCACAGTAGTTCATGCTAATATAATATAACAGCTAGCTATGTTGACTAGCTTGGTAGAAACAATGCTACTGTAAAAATGAAACAGTTAGCACTGGAGAGGTAACATTTAGCCAGCTAACGTTTCAAGAGTGTTGTGATGAAGTGTAGAGGGCTTGCAAATGCTGTGGAACAATTCAAGTGTAAAAAAAAAAAAAAAAAAAAAACAATAAATAAAAAGTAATAGAGGTTTTTTTTATAGATTTTTTTTATCAAAAAAATAAAAAAATTGTGATAGCAAAACCCCCAGGAAAGCAAATGTCTCTTAGCATGAAAATGTCAAGTTTTTTTTATTTTTTTATTTTTTTTTTACAAAATGTCTTCCCCTTTGCTTGTAAGACTAAAATCATTTTTCTTATTAAAGTCAGCAGGTCACACCGCTCTCGGTGCGAACACTGATGAAAAGTGTATCCGGAGGATTACGGCCCAATACATTTCACCGCCACTCGTGTTGCTTCAGACATCAGGAAAAGCAATTTCCACGTTTACTTTTATGCAGACCTTATTTATTTATTTATTTATTTATTTATTTTTGCTTGATGCAATTACTTGCTTTTAACATGAAAAGGTCTCGGGAACGGGTGAGACAGACAGATTATTCATCTCAAATGTGAGCTGCTTCACATCCGAGGTTCATTTCCGATGTCTGATTGATCTGAGAGAGAGAGAGAGAGAGAGAGAGAGAGACCGGACACATCCTTTTGAAACAGGGTGACGACGTTTACACGACATCTGATAACAGTTGAGTTTTGCCAAAATGACACGCTGCATATTGTACATTTTTGAGCGTCAAAGTTTTAGATAAAACAATATTACTAAAGACAAAAATCACACGGAAAACACACTGCTGATGAGTCTGCATCTAACTAAATGACATCAAATCCCAAACATTTTTTCTAAGCCAAGCAATGTTTGGAAAAGATGATGATGCACAATCATGAATGCCCCAGTGAGCCGAGCCTTCTATAATGGAAACGAGACATTACTGTAAAGCAGTGTTTTCCATAAAGAGGGCCCTGATGGTACTGCAGGCGGGCCACCAGAGATCATTAATTAAACATTCACATTATATTAAAGGAGTGTCGTTGTGCTGAATATCGGCATGGCTGTGATGTGGCACTCTCGTCCAATCAGATTACTCGGCTGGACCTAACCACCGTTTAATATTTACAAAATAATAAAATATATACATATAGACATATGATTTAAATTCTGTGTTATTTATTGTTTATCTGTTCTACTGTATTATTAAACCAGAGTGTATTTATTATATGTATCGTTATTAGTTTAATAATGGCAAAAGGAAAGCTATCAATGGAGAATCATCGTCAACATTTCTTTTGTATTGTCCAGCGTCAAACAGTCAGAACGCAGGCTTAACAATTTACTTTTTGCACTTGATTGCTTTATGAGGATGTGGATGGATTATCATCCCCCTGCACTGTACTGCTGAAAGGGCACGAACATAGAACTGTTCTGTTTATGAAATAAATTTATATTGTGATAGAGAAATATTGTTATAGAGTGTCGTGTGTGTTGATCAAATATTTGTTTAAAGGTTTGCTTGGGGAGAAGGAGATTGTCAAATTTCAAACTGGGGCATGGTGTGACCTACTTAGGTTTGGGAAGACACAAACCCCAGAGGTGAGACAAATACACTTTAGAAAGCATTTAACTGAACAAAGAGAAGACTGGTGCAAAAAAAAAAAAAAAAATCCTTAAAGTGACAAACTGAAAAAAAAAGAAATAACACAAAACCAATATCTCACAATGCTTTTTTTCTTTTCGTTTCCGAAACCCCATTTTCACTCATTAAAGTAACGAGGTCTTTCTTGCGGAAAGTGAAGAGCCTGTGTCAGTCCCAGAAGGGTGTTATTGATTACAGGCTGGCCCCCGTATTGATCTGTAGGACAGTTAGACTTCCATTAGACTGACAGAAGAGCCAGGATGCCAGAAAACCTGTTCTGTCCGCTGGGAGCAAAAACACGTATCCTCTCTGCCAGACCATCAGAATCTCAGATCCTCAGGGATTACTCGGATCAAGCTTTCAGCAGCAGGAGCAACGACAAGCACGAGGAGCACCAAAACCATAGGGATAGAAATGTCACATCGTATTATGTACTATAATAAAGTACAGTATACTACACAGTATCCGTTAACTGAACGGCAGATACTGTATCTCTGAGACATTCCTCCTCAGTGGATGTATAGTTCGACGTTAATTGGCACTAGATCTTCGGAGCATGTGTGACAGCATGTGTTACGGGTCGGCGTGTCCGACAGGCTCGGGTAAACACCACGGTCTGAAGCTGGTGTGAATATGGCAGTGATGGAGTGGCAGAGCGTGGCCTCAAGGACACATTCAGCTCTGATGTAGTGCTTTGGCTTTGGTTTAGAGAGAATCTGCTCCAAAAGGGTGAAAAACAGGGCATTAAGGTGACTTTTATGCAGTAAACAAGGGCTGATATAATTGGCATGTTCTAAACTGGAAGATTTTTTTTTGGAGACAAAACCTGCGAATTCTGATTCCTTAACCTCAGCAAGCTTCCGGCAAAAAATATCACTCGTCCGATTTTGTACCAGTATTCATATCAATAAATATTCTAATTTCATCCTGGGTTGATATAACAATCGGTCATAACATCATGACTACCCGCCTGCCAAAACACATCTGACCCTGTCAAGACATAGACTCCATTTAACCTCTGATGGTCTGCTGCGGTATCTGGCACCAAGCCGGTGGTAGCAGATCCTTTAAGTCCTGTAAAGCTGGGATGTGTAGCCTCCATGCATCAGACAACACCATAAACTCGTTGTTGTGGTCCTCAAACCGCTCTGGAACCATTTTTGCAATATGTCATGGAGCATTACCCTGCTGAAAGACACCACTGCCATCAGGGATGTAGGTATCTGGTCTGCAGCAATGTTTAGGTAGGTGGTACGTGTCAAAGTTACATCCACATGATGATCCGGCAGGACCCGAGGTTTCCCAGCAAAACATTGCTTCCGCCGGTTCGCCTTCTTCCCATAGTGCATCCTGGTGCCATCTTTTCCCCACACATGATTTCTCAGGTCAGGCCACCTTCTTCCATTGCTCAATGGTCCAGTTCTGATTGCTCACTTGTCCATAGTAGGAGCTTTTGGCAGTGGTCACGAGTCACCATGGGGACTCATCAATTCTCTTTCCGGCTCAGACTGCATTGGTTAAGCTTAAGGTGATAAACGAACGACATGGGAAACCTCGCAGGCTCGAAACAGATGAACTAATTTCCTGTACAGAACTGAACGAATCATTCCCCGAGACGACTCGTTCTTCTCAGGTTACACTTAAGATTTGTTCGACATGAATGAAACGTTGTGGAATATCCCATCACTACTGTGTGTGCTGACCACCATTCACATTTTCAGCAGTTTGTCCTCCATTAGCTCTTCTATTCTATCCCTACGTGCATTAGTGAGCCATGACCGCCCATGACCCTGTGGCCAGTTCACTGGTTTTCCTTCCTTGGATCACTTTTGGTATGTCCTGACCACTGCAGACCACGAACATCCCACAAGAGCTGGAGTTTTGGAGATACTCAGACCCAGTCATCACAATCACAATGTGGCCCTTATTGAAGTCGCTCAGATCCTTACGCTTGCCCATTTTTTTAGCTTCCAGCACATCAACTTCAGGGACGAAATGTCCAATTGTCACAATGTTATGGCTGATCGTTATGGCTGAGCATTACTCCACTGACATATTCCTACACTTACCTTTACTTACAAACATTTCCGAAAAACTAAGGTTTGTGTATTGCGAAAAACACATACACAATTAATTAAAACTCTCAAAAAAAATATGCAGAATCGAATTTAATTTAAGAGGACATGCGTCATGAGCGACATACTGTAAGTAGACCAGATCCGTCCCTGCATGTTAATGAATATGCAGTCTGAGACGTTTCTACCTAGTGCACTCTATGCAAGTTCAACACCGAGTCGGCAGATTACTGAAGCATGGATGTGCTCCGAAGACCAATAATGCACGTGTTGAGAGCCCGCTGATATCTTTATTAACGAGAGTCTGTAGTCGTTTCCTGTGATTTCATTATCCTTGTGTTTGTTTAAGGGCTGGATCTGATGCTCTGCTGATAAACGAGACGACGGCTCTCTCAGCACAATCACAGCTGCGGGATATCAGCTCTGCCATTCAGCACCTCTGACAAGCAGCTGTCCCAGCATGCACCAGGAGGAAGGGAGGGTGAGCAACTGTAGCGTGACGAGAGGAGCTGACGCAGCTGAAAGTGGCAGCGCTTAAACGCCGTGTCACTACAGTTTTAGTTCTCTCTCTCTCTCTCTCTCTCTCTCGTCTTGTGCTGTCCAGCCAATATATATATCCAGATGATCGCTTGTTTAATTAAATAGTTGTCATCTGTGATGGCTTCTTTATGTACAGTATAAAAACCATAATGATCTCATATGAAAGTTACAGAACGAACAGATGAGCAGGATAAGATGATAAGGACTAAAGGATTACTTTAGACGTTTAGCGGGAAACCAGCAAAGTTAAAGTGTTTTGTAGAAACTTGGAATGTTTACATGCACGACTTTTTTATTAATTATTAAACTAAATAGTTTCTATAGTAACAGGGACTTCTCTAACAGACGTGTTACGTAATCCAAGACTACACTCCTTTTCAACAACAACAAAAAAATTAAATAAATAAATAAAATTTTGTCAGAGGATGTGGATGCAACTTTTAAGGAAGGAGTCTCCAGTGTCAGATTATTTGTAAAAGCCTGATATAAAGCTATAAGTTTTCTTACTGCTTCAGGATAGAGGAGTTTTCACCAGAGATGCTAATGATGATAATGTACAGACTGTTTATAGCTGCTATAACATACCTAAGTAAGGTCATTAAAATAACATTAAATGTATTGCTTATACTATATACTATAGAACGTTTGCCTTAAGAACTAAAATTTTGCAAGATATTTTATTCATCAGTGAAAAGCCAAGAGAAGCAAGTTGACATATTTTTTTGTGTGTGTGTTTTTTTTTTTTTTTTTGCATTTTGTGTAAGATTTAGTGAAGACATAGCACCGCGGGTCCCAAGAATGCCATCATGGACGGTAGCAAGAAGAAAATGGAGCCGCTTTCAGTTTGGTTTTTAAAGCAGCCGGTCTCAAGAAGAATCACAAATTAAGGTTAAGTGAGATTTAATGTCTATTAATTTCATATTAACTTCATGTACATATCTTCTCTAAATGTTTTGAGTGTTTGTATATGTAAATATGATTATAGTGTTGGAAATTGGTAACATTGGTAATATTTTTCGGGGGCTGGAACGGATTATCTACATTTACATTATTTCCTATGGGACAATGTGTTTCACAGTACGAAACTTGGCCTTAAGAACTCGCCTCAGGAACGGATAAAATGAATAGGCAGAGGTACAACTTTACAAAATAGTTGTACTACTTATAATTACTAGATTGTTGATTTTATTAAACTGTGACATCGTTTCATCCAGTTTATACATAGCTGTGTCAGAGACCACATCATGTCCATGCGCATAAATAAACAAGCATAGACAGTGAAAGAGAAAGTGAGAGAGAGAGAGACATAAAGGTCTAGGCATTGATGGAATTCCTGTCCCTCTCCCCATGAGACTGTGCAGTCAGGACATCGGCAATCTGTCGAGTTCCTTTCTGTGAGCTCGTGTGCCCTGACTGTCAGCATGAACGCCTCTGCGCTGTACTTCTCCCAGGCTGATCGCCGGCTCTGCAGACTCATGAATCACTCCACCAGCCGCTAGCGGTGCTTGACAGCCGCTGGGTTCGCAGCACCGAGACGGGAATACTGGACTTTGCACTTTTTCCTTTTGCTAAGTGGAACATCCATCCTGGCGACATAAAACACTTCAGGCTACACAACTGTGTAAACTAATGACACTGACTGATCGAATCTTCACTCGCTCAGCACACACAGTGTTAAATCTTTGTCCAATCAGAGTGCAAATTAGTGTTGTGGATGCTAATAGAAATTAGCAACCTGATTAATTATCCTTGTTGCACATTGTATATATGCTTTAATATCAAAAAAGTTTGCTGTTTTCACACATAACATCGAGCTAATTAGTGTTAGCTTGCTAGTAAATAAGATAGCTACCTAGCATTATAATCGTTATGTGAAGCTTATGAGAGTAGCTAGTCAGAGTGCTGTATTCATACCTTATTTATTTAAATAAAAGAAATACGTTTAAAAGAAATAAATTAAAAAATATCTTTATTACTTACTATACTACAGTATAATACTATACTATTACTATAATATTACTTTAGAATATTTTATTTATTTTATCATGTATAAATAAAAACGGTAAATAAAAACATTACAGATTTAAATATTTTTATTAGAATATTACTTTATAAAATTATTTTTATAATTTATAAATAAGAAATAAAACATCAAAATGTAAAATATGTTTTTCAAAATGTATTTATAATATTACTTATTTAGAATTTATAAATAAAAAAGATAAATAAAACATTGCAATTCAAAAATATTTTTTATTTTATAATATTACTTATAATACTTTATTTATTTATAATTTATAATATTTTAAATATATTGTAGTGTTTGGAATGTATTTTGATCTAATGAATTAAAACCTATAAAAAGGTTTTTAAATGCATTTTTAAAGGTTATACAGTATAATATATTTAAAGTTAATTTATTTATTTTTATTATAATTTTTTTTTTTAAATAAAATTTGACCTTTTTTATTTGCTAAAAATAGGCATTTGGTAAGATTTTCTTACTTAAAATACAATAAATACAATAGTTTTTTAAAATACAATAAATAATAGTTTCAAATTTATGGTTTTCAAAAACACCTTTTGGTATTTTTATTCATGGCGCAAAAAAAAACTTTTAATGAATTTCATTTTAATGTTTAGTTATTTCAATACATAAGTTATTTGTACCTTTTTATAGAATTATACATCTATATATTTATATATTTGTGATTTATATATTAATGTTAAGTTTAATACATACCAAAAATGTTAAATTTAATTTTATTGTTTAATGTTCATTTAAAATGAAATTTAATATTGATTAAAAAATTTTTTTAAACATTTTCCTACACACCATAAAAATAATTGTATTAAACATATTTACAATTTATTCAGCAAATATTGCGTGATACTATAGTTTAAAATCTTATAATTTTACAAAAAAAAAAATCTATTAAAATTGTTACAAAAAGCAAAAAAGGTATGTAAAGGATTCATTTTAGTTCACAATAAAGATATCGAAATCAATAAAATTTTATTACATCGCAAAACAAAAAACCCTTAATTGCATTTAAAAGTACCTTAAAATAAATGTATTCTGTAATATTATTTTTAAATCCACTTTGAATATGTGTTTTGCACAGAATGTCCTGAACGAAACATCTGCACAGATGTTCAGGTTTTCCCACATTACAAAATGCCCTGACGTTTGATGTTTGTCCAGACAAAAATAAGATTTTTAAAGACACTGACAAGTTTCGTGCAAATATATGAGTGAATAACAGAGCGTGTAAGCTCGAGATCTCACACACACACAAATAGACACACAGACAGACACCATCATGTGATGGTCTGTACATTAGACTGATCACAGAGCTACACATGAGACGACAGATATGATGAAGTGCTGTCACACGTGAGCCTGGGCTAGAACAACACCCGTTCATTTACTGTATACAGCAGGGAAACCTGGAGCGAGTGTCTGCGTGACACACACACACACACACACACACACACACACACAAACACATGCACTTCATGCAGTCATAAAGCTTACCTTCATGATGTAGCGCTGTTGTCAGGCTCGGCTGCTTATTCACACACACTTTCTCTCTGCTGCTCGCTGCGCGGGAAGACGTCCAAACAAAAAAGAGTGCACAGTTTTCACTGGAAAGCTGCTACACCCTGGCATGATTCCCTCTTTCTCCCTCTCTCTCTCTCTCAACATCCCCAGAGGGACCGAGACTCTACAGTTTCTTCTTCAGAAGACACACCCACTAATGTGCATACAGTCCAATGTGGCTCCATAAATCCTGAATGTTCCTGAGTGTAGTCCATCCTTCATGCTAACACGAACACACACACACACACACACACATACACATGCACACACACACCTTAAAGGAATAAATCCAGCATCCTCATAAACCAGAGTCACATGGGCAAAGAAAAAATCGTTGACCCTACTGTACATACACACTTGGAGGTGACAATACTGTGTGTGTGTGTTGGTTTTACTTTTTGATGTCTTGACAATGTTGAGAAGCATTACTACAGTAGCTACGTGTAAGTTAAGCTAATTAGTTAAACATACAGTAGGCGGCACGGTGGCTTAATGGTTAGCACTGTCGGCTTCGCGCCTCCAGTGTCTGGGTTTGATTCCCACCTCGGGGTCTGTGTGCATGGAGTTTGCAGGTTCTCTCTGTGCTTGGTGGGTTTCCTCTGGGTTCTCTGGTTTCCTCACACAGTCCAAAGACATGCAGATTGCCGTTACCAAATTTGCCTGTATTGTGTGTGAATGTTGACCAGAAAAATGGGAATAAATACAATTTCATCACCATACAATGGTAAAGCCATTCATTGGCCTCCACGGTCCCTAGTTAGACCATCCTAGATGGATGGATGGATGGAGTTACACATTCAATTAAAAATGCAGTAATCAAAGTGGAAAAAAATTTTTTTGGTTAGTTTTCTTTTTCCTCTACACACTGCTGCACTAGGGTTTATGCAAGCTTTAGCATATGATTAGATTAGCAAAACAGACTAGCGTTAATAGCTACGTACGTACGAAAAGAGATGCAGTTTGGAACTAAAGCCGAGAGGTGGGACGTAAAGAAATATCGCACTACGTGTATCACAGGAAATCGTTTGAGTGATTTGATTCGTCTCTTTAGCCTCGTATGTAATTTTACAAACGTACACATTTCAATACATTATTTTATATAATTTATTTTACTTAGGAAGGTGTGAATTTTTTTGTTTTGGTCTTAAACATCCAACACTAGAGACTTAGCTAGCTAATAACATGATCACATCTAAAACTGAAACAAGAAAGTTGTCGTTAATTCCAATTACAGCGTTCAGTTTTTAACAGGAATTTCTTCTCGCTTTTGTAGTTCACGAACACCTTTTATCATCTTCGGACGACATCATAGTAACCTAAATTAATTACCTCAGACAGTTTAATTAATAGCTACATTACATTTCGATTCCTTTCCCACCAGGTTGGTGCACTCTGCAAATCATCGATACATAAAACATGATACTCTGCACTAAACAAGGGGGCAACCGCTGGTTCTGAAGCCAGGGCGCGCAAGTGCAGTTCCTTGAATGACCACTAGAGGCTGCCTCCAAAAGTAAATCAATCCCCATAGAGCCCTCATGTTATAAAAAAGGGCAACTATACAACAAAAAATAAACATGTTTACAGGCAAGGTACAAAAAAAATAAAATAAATAATAACAAAAACGGTTTTGGTCTCCATAGCTAGAGTTTCTGTTCATGACAGCTGTACATAGGGAAAAGCCTAATCCTCACCAAATCCCGGTCTCACCCAGAACCCATTAGCGTCTGAGCAAATCTTTCACCTCAGCGCTGTAAGGATTAGACTAAAGATTAGATCCCGGGCGCCGGGAGGGAGTCTCGCACAGGGAGCAATTCAGTGTAGAACCGCCACTGGGTATTACTATGGCGGCATGGTGGCTTAGGTTAGCACAAGGTTAGCACTGTCACGTCATACCTACAGGGTCGTGGGTTCGATTCCCGCTTCGGGTCCTGTGTGCATGGAGTTTGCATGTTTTCCCGGTGGTTGGGGTTTCCTCCAGGTCCTCCGGTTTCCTCTAACAGTCCAAACGCGTGCACATTAGGCTAATTGTCGTTCCCAAATTGCTCGTAGTGTGTGAATAAGCATGTGAATGTTGACCGAAGATCCTACCATGGTCATAAAATGTGAATACACACAACGGTCACCATTGGCCTCCATTGTCCCTAATTGGACTACAAAGGTTCCGAGATAAACGGATGGAGATATTAGCATAGTTCATTCGAGAAATGGCCGCCCCTGTGCTGTCTACAGACACCAAGAAGTCATGTTCAACATATCAGTACATTACTGTGTGACATCACTGAGAAACTGGAGCAGGGGTTCAGACTAAATCTTGTACAGTAGATTAGACTTCAATTTTGCAGCATTGCCTGGCGAGTGGACATAAGCTGCTAATCAGGTCTTGGCTGAACGACAGCACTTGAAATTGGATTTGCAATTGGATTTTTTTTTTTTTTTGACAAACTTCTCTTTTAATACAGAACACACACACACACACACACACACACACACAGCTGAGTTTATAGGCTAAATTCTAACTCATTAGCATACACTAATAAATAACCAAGAGGCTGCATTTAGTCTTAATTAACTAAACATGCTGCAGCACAGTGAGGAGGGGGGAAAAAATCTTTTCAGAATGCAGTGTGTGTGTTTGCGTGCGTGCGTGCGTGTGTGTATTAGCAGAACACGGCGGAGGGGCACAGATGTGTACAGATGTGTTGTATAAACCAATTAGATGAACTGCGAGGCTGTGGCTTATATAAGCTGTCAGATTTTCTTTACTCTTATTTTGTCTTGCTGCTAGAATCTCATTCTCTCTCACAGACACACACACACACACACACACACACATACACAGAGCGCTGCTCAGAGAGCAGTTTATGCCCTGAAGCCACACGGCACACACTCAGCTATAAACAATCTCCATCCAATTAATCACACCAAAAGAGTTTCTGGAATGAACTGGGAGTTCCTTTTTCAGTCCATATTATGAGGCTGCAGAAAGCGAGAGACAGAGAGAGAGAGAGAGAAAGAGAGAGACACACACACACACACACACTTATCCAGACATGCAGCATCTGTTTGAGTGACCTATCACTGAATTTCAATGCCATACATTCTGTCTCTCTCTCACACACAAGCAAAACAGCAAGTGCCATGCACACACACGCACACACACACATTACACACACACACACACACACACACACACACATGGGGGGGATGCAAAACAGAGAAAGAGAGGTGGTGTTAGCAAAAGGGAGAGTGAGAAAGTGTGAGAAAAAGAGAAAGAGCTTGACAGGAAAAAATGTGTCAGAATAAAAAAAAGAGAAGGTGGACAGAGAACGAAAGAACGGAAAGGAAAAGAAAAAGAACGTGTACTGCGGAAACGAAGGAGAGAAAAATTACAAGAGAATATCGAGCGAACAAGCAAAAAGACTCCAAATTCTTAAAATTAAATATTACATGTGCGAGTAAGCTGATTATACAGTAATAATTGTAGTACTAATGTAATAATAACGCAGTGGAAATACAGTATTCATGTAATAATCATGCTGTGCTTATACAGTAATAATATCTGTAATAGTAATCTGCAGGAATCATGAATTTAATAATCATGTTGTACTATAATAATAATGCAGTAATTGTACAGTAGAAATACTACAGTAAACCTCTCGCAAAAACTGCATTAGCAAGTGTAGTGTGGTAATACTGTAGGAGTCATACATACAGTGATAATGCAGCAGAAATACCACAGTAATAACGCAGTAATCCTGCAGCAATACTGCTGTAATTATGCAGCAATAACTACAGTAATAACTCAATTCAACTCCGTTTTTATTTGTATCTTTTATTTGCTGAAAAGCGGCTCTACAAAAATAGAAATTCTTAATATAAATAAATAAAAACAAAAGTTTGACCCTAATGAGCAAGCCAGAGGTGACAGTGTCAAGGAAAAAAACAACCCTCATCTTATTGCTGGTATGCCATGAGGAAGAAACCTGGAGAGGAACCAGACTCGAGAGGAAACCAGTCCTCATTTGGGTGATGCCAGATTGTGTGAGCGTAAATAAATCCCTTCTATAACTGTGTGCTACAAGGTCCAAAGTACAGTTGTACAATGTAAGAGCAGTAATACCGCATCAATAGTGCAGCGATACTGTAGTAATACTGTGGCAACACTGTAGGAATAAAGCATCAATTATTATAAAGTGTAGGTACACTGAAGAAATGCTGTGGCTATACTGTGGTGATACTGTGACAATACTGTAGTAATACTGTGGCGATACTGTGGCTATACTGTGGCTATACTGTGGTGATACTGTGGTGATACTGTAGTAATACTGTAGTAATACTGTGGTGATACTGTGACAATACTGTAGTAATACTGTGGCTATACTGTGGTGATACTGTAGTAATACTGTGGCGATACTGTGACAATACTGTAGTAATACTGTAGTAATACTGAGTTGATACTGTAGTAATACTGTAGTAATACTGTGACAATACTGTAGTAATACTGTAGTAATACTGTAGTAATACTGTAGTAATACTGAGTTGATACTGTGGCAATACTGTAGTAATACTGTGGTGATACTGTGACAATACTATAGTAATACTGTAGTAATACTGAGTTGATACTGTGGCAATACTGTAGTAATACTGTGGCGATACTGAGTTGATACTGTGGCAATACTGTAGTAATACTGTAGTAATACTGTGGCGATACTGAGTTGATACTGTGGCAATACTGTAGTGATACTGTAGTAATACTGTAGTAATACTGAGTTGATACTGTGGCAATACTGTAGTAATACTGTGGCGATACTGTGGCAATACTGAGTTGATACTGTGGCAATACTGTAGTAATACTGAGTTGATACTGTGACAATACTGTGGTAATACTGAGTTGATACTGTGGCAATACTGTAGTAATACTGAGTTGATACTGTGGCAATACTGTAGTAATACTGAGTTGATACTGTGGCAATACTGTAGTAATACTGTAGTAATACTGTGGCGATACTGTGACAATACTGTAGTAATACTGTAGTAATACTGAGTTGATTCTGTGACAATACTGTAGTAATACTGTGATGATACTGCGACAATACTGTAGTAATACTGTAGTAATACTGTGGCGATACTGTGACAATACTGTAGTAATACTGAGTTGATACTGTGACAATATTGCAGTAATACTGTGGCGATACTGTGACACTGTAGTAATACTGTGGCTATACTCTGGTGATACTATGGCAATACTGTAGTAATACTGTAGTAATACTGAGTTGATACTGTGGAAATACTGTAGTAATACTGTGGTGATACTGTGACAATACTGTAGTAATACTGTAGTAACACTGTGGCGATACTGTGGCAAAACTGTAGTAATATTGTAGTAATACTGAGTTGATATGGTGGCAATACTGTAGTAATACTGTAGTAATACTGTGGCGATACTGTGAAAATACTGTAGTAATACTGTAGTACAGTAATACTGTGATGATACTGTGACAATACTGTAGTAATACTGTAGTAATACTGTGATGATACTGTGACAATACTGTAGTAATACTGTGATGATACTGTGACAATACTGTAGTAATACTGTGATGATACTGTGACAATATTGTGGCAATACTGTAGTAATACTGTGGTGATATGGTGGCACTACTGCAGGCAGTCTTTGTCAATACTTAGTAATACTGTGATGATACTGTGGAAATATTGTGCCAATACTGTAGTAATACTGTGATGATATTGTGACAATACTGTAGCAATACTGTAGTAATACTGTGACAATACTGTGGCAATACTGTAGTAATTCTGTGATGATACTGTGATGATACTGTGATGATACTGTGACAATACTGTAACAATACTGTAGTAATTCTGTGATGATACTGTAGCAATACTGTAGTAATACTGTGATGATACTGTGACAATACTGTAACAATACTGTAGTAATACTGTGATGATACTGTGGAAATACTGTAACAATACTGTAGTAATACTGTGATGATACTGTGGCAATACTGTAACAATACTGTAGTAATACTATGGTGATATGGTGGCAGTACTGCAGGCAGTCTTTGTCAATACTTAGTAATACTGTGGTGATACTGTGGCAATACTGTAACAATATTTAGTAATACTATAGCAATACTGTGGCCATGCAATGTGTTAATGCTGGTGATGATACTGTGGTGATACGGTGGCAGTACTGTAGTAATTCTTTGGCAATACTGTAGTAATACTGTGATGATACTGTGGCAATATTGTAACAATACATAGTAATATTAAGGAAATACTGTGGCAATTATGTGGTAATCCTGTGTTGATACTGTAGTAATACTGTGGTGATACTGTAGTGATACTGTAGTAATACTGTGGCAATATTTTATTAATACTGTAAAAATTATTTTGTGATACTTTAGTATACTGGAGCAATAGTTTAGCAATAATGTAGTAATACTATGGTAATACTCTGGTAATACAACAATCATGAATACAACAATACTGCAGCAAAAGTGTAGTAACTTAGTAATTAGTGCAGTAATGAGTGCAGTAATAAGTGTAGTAATAAGTGTAGTAATAAGTGTAGTAATACAGTGTGTTGTGTATTTTGAAATGGTTGAGGCTTTCCGCAGTGTGTTACAGCTTTAGAAAAAGATCCACATTAATACTTAGACTCTGTGCAGAAAGGGATTGTGTTGACGGATCAGTAAACATAGCATCACACATCATACAACCACACACAGGCACACACCTCCCATACACACACTCCATGTCAAAAACACACTTTCTGATGGCCAGAAGCACCACCAAAGCGATGTATTAATAACAACGCATGTATAGTTGTGGGGTTTGTGGAGCCCACACAGCAGTCTGATATGTTCTCATCCTGCTAAACTACGCTGCAAACTAATCTGACTCACACTAAACTACATGATCTGACTCACATACTAATGTATAGGATCTTTTTATTTATTTTTTTTTTTAAAATTGGAAAATAAAGTTTGTTAATAGAAGTGGAACTAATCGGCTGGGAGGTACAGTAGGTGCGGAGGTTTGGTGGATGTCAGGAATGTGTGCAATTACTTTCAGATTTAATGCAGAATGTGTGCGTGCTTTGAGACCTTTCTTCTTTGCATACACAGTATACACTCAGTCTGAGACACAGCTTCTGTCCCTGCGGACACTCGTGAACTTGTTTACTTTCTCTCCTTTGAGTCTCGACTCGTTCTCTCTCTACTCTTTAGGGAAGAAGTGAACCCAAGCGAGATGCGCTCACTGTGAAGAGACCTTGCCTTTAATAATGTACTGTCTCTACCTTGACCTTCACTGAGGACACAAAAAAAGTGTTGCATGTCTGGTTTTTAATATTTTATGGATGTATACACTATCTGCAGGTTTACGGGCGATGACCTGGACCTTTGTGCTGATTCAGCTATCTCTGTGGACAGGTAAAGGTGCTGGACTTAAGCCAAAGATGCTACAACATTATAGGAAAAAGGATTGTGGGTAGAGAGCCCTATACAGACAGTGGATGCAGCAGCAATTGGCCATGAGCCCAACATGGTAAAGTGTCTAAAACTTAGCTATGATACTCATCTTCACCTTTATCCTTTTTTTCATCATCATTTTTCTTTTTTTCTGCATCATCATTCCATAATCCTAAATAACATACTGCTCCCCCTCCCCCACAGCATTAGCCTATTATCCTTCTCATTATCTTTAACCTGTCTCCAGATCCTCATCAACCTCATCCTCCTTATCCTTGTCATTTTCATTCTCTGACTCATTATCCCCATCATCTTCATCCTCATCCATATTATCCTCATCAACCTCATTCTCCTTATCCTCCTGGCAAATTTCATCCTCATCCACATTATCCTCATCAACCTCATTATCCTCCTCATCAACATTATCCTTATTAACCTCATTATACTTATCCGTTTTGTTATCTTCATCCTCCTCATCATCATCTCCGGATCCTTATTATCCTTATCATCATCTTCATCCATCATTATCTTCATTCACGTCGTCATCTTGTCCTCATCATCCTTCTTATACTCATCACCTTCATCCTCAACCCATTATCATCAATCTCATCATCCCTATCCTCCTTGTCCTCAACATCTTATCCTCCTCATTATTTTTATCTACAGCCTCATTTTCCTCTTGTTTTTTTACCATTATTATGGTCCTCATCATCTCCGGATCCTTATCCTTATCATCTTCATCCTAAACCCATTATCCTCATCCGCATTATACTGATCCTCCTCATCATTATCATCTTAATTCCCAGCCTTATTATGTTCATCAGCCTTATCATCTGTATCCTCCACATCATCTTCATCTTAGCTGAATAGCCTCCTCATCACCCTCATCATTCTTATCTTCCTCACACTTCTAGGTAAAGTAATATCTTTGGAGATCCCTCTGTTCATGCTTGCAGTACAGTTCCAGAGACTTGTCAAAATTATAACAAGATGCATTGTAGTTGCTGTTGGCCCAGCGCCCTTCCATGACGCTTTATGTTGGATTTTCCTGAACCACGTCAGCACCGACTGACAAACAGAGCCATAATAAGGGCTGCAGACCACCTGCCAGTAGCATTTAGAAGAGAGATTATCAGATGACAGAGATGAGATTAGCGAGGTTCTGGCTGAGAGACGGAAACAAGGAGTACATCAAACGGACGTGTCCACTGAAGCTCTTCTGGCTGTGAGCTGAATCCTGAACAGCTGCTACTTTAAGCTTCACAGAAACATCAAAGCACAATATGTCTACCCCAGGTGTATGAAAGCTAGGGATATACTGGAGATACCTTTCGTGGGGGATTCATTAAGGGATTTCAAAGCAATAAAGCAGAAGCTCCGGTGTTTCTCTAACACACAGACTGCAGGAATTATTGTCCCAGAGCTTTAAATGTGAAAGGTTAACGATTGTTTCCTGCGCGGGCAGTATGTAAGAAAAACCTTGCATCAGACAAAGTGGAATAAGAGACATTTACGCGCACGCAATACGGTCAATAAGTATTCGGACACTTTGTGTTCTTGCTTCTGTACACCACCACAATGCAATTAAAAAAATGACACCATTACAAGCAGTACAAGCTATGCTTTAGATCATGAGCCCTTTCTTTTCCTTCTCCAACTACTTTATCCTGTATACAGGGTCACGGGGAACCAATCCAGCACAGGGCACACAACACGCTCAATTTGTACAGGGGTGAGAGGAACGCCAATCATCCTAATCTCGATAATCCCGGAGAAAACCCACCAAGCATGGGGAGAACATGCAAACTCCATGCATACAGATCCGAGGCAGGAATTAAACCCGAACCCTGGACCAGCATCAACATTGGACAGACTTTTCTTAGAGGTTTGTTTTAATTTTGAAGTCTAATCCAGCCGGTTTGACAGTGATGGTGCTCCCACCACGAGAGTGTTTTTGATTTCCCTAGATGTTGTAAAAGTAATTCTGTGATCATCCACCTTAATTGTTTTCTGTGACCATCTAAACCTTTTAGTGTTTCTGAGCTCACTAGTACATTCCTTCTCTTTAGGAATGCACAACATATATTTTTTTTTATTTAACCACTTCTAACGTTTCTGCTTGCTCTCTAAAACGTGTGGGTTTTTTCATCTTAACGATGGCCTCTTTTACTTGCATCAGCATCCCTTTGTGCAGCATATCGTGAATTCCCCTGAGCAGCTACAGTACAAAATGCAGAGGCAAGACTTGGAATCAACTCCAAACTTTAATCTTTTTAATTGTTATTCAATTACTTTGCTACATTTCAATCCATTGCTATGAAGTACAGAGGCAAAAATACAAAGAAGAATGTCACTGAACACAATTTCATGGACCTTATTGTAGGTAATAAATGTTCAAAACTTTCAAAACAGACCACCATCTGACAGCTCTCTTTGGCAAATCAGCCCAAAATTTAGAGGTAAAAAAAAACGTGCGTCCGATCGGTTGTAATGCCCATCCCTTGTACTGTATATTCAATATACAAAAGTCTCCCCTGAATGCGCAGATTCTCTGTGCCTCCTACCTGCACTCTTGCTTGAGGATCCATGGAGGTCTCCTTAATTAACACTCTTTCCGGTGGTCCCTCAGGATTTAATGCTTGGACCCCTTTTCCTTTCCTCCTGCACTAGTTCTCTCAGAGATGTTCCATCTCCAACACTCTATATTTGTTTATCCGAGGACATCGAACTGACCTCTCACATCATCAGACAGCCAGGATTATTTATATGCTACCTTACTTGGCACGCATACTGTATTATCATGGGGTGTCGATGATCACCAAACGCTACTGTAGATCTTGGCAAGGCTGAGATTGAGTGTATTCCTGGAAAGACCCACGCTTTTATGCGGTAGGCTATTTTCAGTATTTCTTAATCAGTCTATGCAAACTGTATAAGTTAGGAAAGTTAGGAGGACTCAACTTGATTTCTTGATGTTTGTCTTATATGTTACTTATATGTTAAAAAATGGCAAAAATATGCTTCTACCAAGACTCATACAGTATGTGTACATTTCATACTGTAGATGCCCTTATACTGTAGTTATCCTGGGTGCTTGCTCGTGACTCTTTGGGGCAGTGGTGGTTTAAGCGGTTAAGACTCTGTCTATTTGAACTCACAACCTCACAAAGACAGCGCCACCTCCCTCTGATCTGTTTAAACCCTGATCTGGCCTAAAACGTGTTCATCAGTGCTGTATTTGATGTCATTGGTCTAGCCCTGTCCTTTTTCTTTATTTTCAGGATACAAGGAGACAGGCATTTGTCTGTCAGCATCCGTAACACTTGGATTGGATCAACACTCAAATAAATGATATTACATATTTGTTTACGTCTATTAGCACTGACTCCCGGCGATGGCGGTGCTTTGGATTGTTGTCTTTTCTGCAAATAGAGGGCAAACCACATCTATTAGTCCCTCAAGGGGAATAAAGGAACCTCTCCCAGACACTGCGTATGGAAATCTAGTAAACAGAGTATCGGCTTTCCTGAATATTGTTTATATTGCTGTAAATGAGATCGATAGAATATTTCAGTTTTTTTTTTTTAACAGAGCGAATAAAACTCAAAAGATCCAGGATGAACAGACATCATGAGTCAGGGACAGAGAACATCGGTGTCGTGTTGCAGCAGAGGATGACGCTAACACTCAGATCATTAAATCTCGTGAACTAGAGCAGTATACCGAGCATTAAGAGGCGTGTGGATATTATTAATTACGGAGAAATATCGTGTCCTGTGCAGAGAGACGACAACTAAAGGGGTGGTTAAAGCTTAAAATAATCTGATCAGCTTTAATGTAAATCAGTGATATTATTATTTCAGGTTGAAGCCCAAATACATGAGCGGAACTTTCTGTCTAACTTATTAATACAAAGAAATCACATTCTGTAAGATTGAATATCACTCGCGCAACTTGACCCAGTAAGTTCGTTAGTCTGTTAGTCCCAAAATTTAGAACACGTATTTAAAATTTCAATAAATGCTTTTAATGTTATATTTATTTATTTATATACTGTATATGTAAACATGAAAGGTGCGAGGTTATTCATTCACTTTAGTATTAGAATTTAGTCTATTTAGTGTGGAGCCTCTTTGTACACCACGTTTGCTCTGCACATACAGTAGCTGTCTAGAACATCGCTTTATTAAACATTTATATTTCAGACAGATATGTACGTACTGCAGAAGTTTTATCAAATTCTGTCGATTTAAGACGCGCCCACAGTTTGACGCATGCGAAGTACGCTGTCAAAACGTTCGGTTTTTAATCCGGCACAAAACTTCACCACTTCTCAACATTTCAACCAAAAAAAAAGATTATATTTAATATTTTAGATTACCGTACAGTATATACTCTACTGCACCTTTGATGCATAAGACCCTCTCACCCCTGTACATGTGGACACACACCCTCTTTTACTATATTTGTTATTTATTGTAAATATCCCACTTGTGCACTTTTGGTTAGATGCTAGCTGCATTTCATTGGCTTTGAACATGTCCGTCGCACAATGACGATAAAGTTGAATCTAAACTAATAAATTATTTGTCACAAGCTTGTGTTTTTAAAACATTTTTTTAATCTAAGGCAGAAAAAATCCTGTCCTGTCCCACTGCGACACGCTGGAGCCTCCTTCCACAAATGCTAATCAACGCTTTCTGACCAACCGGAATCGAGAATTTGAGAGGGAAAAAAAAAAAAAAAAAAACTTTACACAACGTTTGCAAAAGTATTCACACCCCTTGTACTTTTCCACATTTTGTCACGTTACAACCACAACCGTAAATGTACTTTATTGGGATTTGATGTGACAGACCGACAATAAGGGCCACATACTGTACTTGTGAAGTGGAAGGAAAATGATAAACGGTTTTCAAAATGTTTTACAAAGAAATATCTGAAAAGTGGGACTTTGTGGGACGACTGTACGTTTCGCTGCAATTACAGCTGCAGGTCCTTTGGGTGTAGTTCTTAACCCCTTCTCGACTGGTTAGCCTTTTATCAAAGCGTTCCTGAGATCCTTACTGGCATTAGCGCTGGGTTTAATACTAAATAATGCAGGTTTTTGGATTGTGTGTTTAATCTGATCTAAATGAGGAGAACAGTGGGCTGGATGCTGCTTTAAGGATCCGATGGCAAGGAATTGACTCACTATATGTGCTAAGTGCAATGAGTAAGCAGTATTGGGTATAAACACACACACACACACACACACACACAGCTGGAGAGAGATACAGATCCTCATCACGGCAGAGATAAGACTCCAGACTTCCTCCTATACTCATATATATATATACACACCGTATATCTCAGTGTTTGATTAATGACTGACGTCGTGTGTTATCATTACAGCCCCCCCCCCCACCCCCCTTCTCTCTCTCCAGTCCTATTTATTAACCTCCATGACAAACGACTGCACCCTGCCATTACTCAACCCCAGTCAGTACAGCTGTGGAGGTGCCGAGTGGACGAGCGAAGGGTGAACAGGCCGAACTCAGCGTCGTCCTGACGGATAACTGCGGCGTTTATGAGCCGTGACGGCTGTGCCGCGCCCGGGCCTCCCGACTGCACCCCGTCTCACCGGCGTGACCGCTCTCCAACTCTACACACTCATGGAGTTCGTGATGTGGAGAAGTGGAGACTGGAGGAAATGGGGAGGTGGAGAAGTGGTGTGGAGCGCCATCTGCTGTCCAAATCATTAAGTTACAGTAAAAAAACATTGAAATAAAAATAATAATGTTTGTCTGTTAAAGAAAAGTGTCTAGACATGAAGCCTAAAGTTTATCTTTAATTCATTTATAAAGGTCTCACTTCAGGTGAAACTTGTTTCTATTTTGTGTGTGTGTGTTTTTTTTTGTGTGTGTATTCTGTATTTTTTTAAAAATATTTTCTTACATTAATGTATAAAAATTGTTATATATATATATATTTGTCATTTGTTATGGAGGTCTTGGTTTTTTGTTCTTTTTTATTATAATAGCGAGGGGCTTTTTGTTTGTTTTCTTTTGTTATCTGACATGTTTTGGTTTCTTTCTGTTGTTTTTGTGTTATTATTTGGTGTATTGTTCTGTAAATTTTGTTGTTTTTAGTCACGAGTTTTATGTCACGTTTTACAATTCGTGATGCTTTTTTGTTTTTTTCTGCTTTTTCTAAATCCCATTTTATTTTATTTTCAGTTTTATTTTGTTTCCAGGTTATTGCTAGATATTTTTTTTTACTTTTTATATTTATTTATTTATTTATTTACGATTTTTGAATTGTAAATAGAATTGAAATGTATTGTTTTTGTAACAGTTTTAATGTTGATGCTGTTTAATGCTTGTTATTTTTTTTATTTTCTTGATATATTGTGTTTTGTTGTAACAGTTATATTCTTTGTACAATGTTACATGTTTTGTTTGCGTTTTTGTTGTTGTTTTGCATTTGTCTTGAATGTATCTAGATCTGCTTTAATACTTTTAAAGGATTTTATGGATTAAAATTTTTTAAACAATTGTAAAACATTATTATTATTATTTCTTTTAGATATTTCTAGACTTAAAGGGTTAAAGTGTTTTATTTCATAACACTGGCACGGTTCTACATTATACTATAATTAAGATCTTTGGCTGTCCCACTTCAAGTTTTTGTTCTCTACTATTTTATAACACTTTATTTATTTATTTATTTATTTATTTATGTGAACAAATGGCTAAATGTGACGCAGTTCCATGTGAGCAGATAAAACAAAATTCACAAACTATTCAACAATAATCTCTTCAGGAAGGAAAGAAGATTTTTTCCCCTCTCCAGCACATTTTCATTTTATTCCTGTCAGTGCTTTATATCCATGTTTGTTGCATGTGAATAAATTTGCTAAACTACAAGTGAATTACATTAAATATTAAAGATGATGATCACGTGTCTCTATTTGTATGCATCGTGTTTCCGATGTTGGAGAAATCTCTTGGATCATTTACTCCACGACACACAGACACACACACACACACACTTTCCCACTTTTTCGTTATAATGTTCAGGACTCGTTTAGTTTCTCCATCAAACCCTCAGATGCTGAACATCACACACTGACAGATTTATGCTAATTTTATGCTGATTGCACTTTCACACACACTGCTTGTCCACTCTGCGGTTTATCATTATACTGTGTGTGTGTGTTTTATAAGCACATCACCACAAAAAGTGACATCGTCAGTTGTTTAAGTTAATTAAAGCAGTAAAGTGGTTTAAAGTGCATCGTCAGACCGTCTCACATCCGCCGGAGACGCCGTAGTACCGAGTTACCACAAAGCACATTTTATTCAGGAACGATGATGATGTAGAAACTTTGTTTTTTTTTAAATATCTGATTCTTCTTGACAGGGATCAATTTATAATCTGTTATAATCAATATCTTGCAAGAACAGTTCCAGAACAGCCGAGCTGCATGTCCTAAAATAACAACTGACTGTTGTTGTTGTTACTTAATTACCTAATGCCATATTGTGTTATGTCATAGTTTTGAAATCTCCAGTATTGTTTTAGAATGTAGAAAATAAACCCATGCTTGTGTCCAAACTTTTGACTGACACTGTGTATTCTTGTGGTTTAGTAACTTTGCTCAGCTCTCACATTTACACTACGTCTGCTGACTATATACAGTATGTAAAGCTCTATAGTGTGCAATTACATCTACAAACCTACAATCTACTGTATCTATCTATGAGGCAGGATCAAAAAGGGAGTAGTTTTGTAACACCACCAGCAGATGGCAGCACAAGGCAGAGGGAGCACCGACCTTCATAAGTCAGCGTGCCAAAAGACATCGTCTCGTGTACATCATGCAGCTGCTGCTATTCTGACCACGTCTGCGATTTCAGAACCTCTGAACTTTTCGATACAGTATCTATCTGTCTAATATCCGATTTACAATCAGAACATAAGCCATTGTGTATCAGCTCATTCTCAATAACATAACTTTATAGATGCGGTAACCACTCGGACTAAGAAGTTTAAAGGGAACCTATGATGCATTTTGAGTGATTTTACACTACTCACTAATTTCTCCGAAAAATTTAGAACAAAAACATCCCCTCCTTTTTCTTTTTCCTTGTTCCATTTTTGTCCATAAATGTGCTTCAACATGACGTTAAAACATGGTATGACATCATTCCAGGCAAGGTAGGAAAAAAGAGGGGGGCAATTTGCATAGCCCCTCCTCCAGTGGGTTATTTGCATTTAAAGCTATAGACACTGAATCAGTGTGCTTGGAAAAGGAGTGAATCAGAAGGAAATTCAAGGATGCTGGATGTCGAGCTGAAGGAGGGGCTACGCCCTTTTCCCCCACCTCTCATCCCTGGAACAATGGAATAATTTAGTGTGATAGGCGCCATCAAGCTTTTTCCCATCCCAAATATAATCTCCTTTAATCAGTTCAAACAGAGCTGCTCATATTCTTACGCCACATAATAAACATTACATACCGCCGCTTTAAGATATAATTCGATTCAAGGAGAATTGACGTAGCTTTAAGAGTTTGTTCAGATGCCATAAGTGTTTTCAAAACTCCTTCTGAGAACGGCTGAGAAAGTATCTCATGCCCGAAACTCGCTCACGCTCCAGTTTGGCTCGTCTCACTGATCGCCATGGTAACAGGGCATCTCAGGTTTGGAGAACATCTAGCTGAAAACTAATGACTTGGCTCGCAGCTGAGGAGGCGCGCGTGTGAGGAATGGAAAAGCAGCCGGGTCGGACGTGTTGCTCGATGCGAAAGCTGACTTTAAACTTTTAGAGAGAGAGAGAGAGAGAGATCCTTAATCACGGACTGAGAGCTCGTTAACCTATTTACATACATTAGCATAAATCAATAATCATTATCTTTTAAATAGTTGCAGCATTAAGTATTTAAAGGCTCCGTCGCTCCGACGTACGCCAGGCTCGGTTAAAGACGCAGTCGAGCTTTTACAGAAGTGTGATGTGCAGTACAGTAATTATGACTCGAACCCCGGGTTAGAAGATCCAACTGAGGATCATGGTGGGCCGAGACAAATACACCGGGAGTGATGACTCGATCGTCACAACGCACTGATCTCATATCCTGCCACTGACTCAGACTCATCATTTCACCCTCTATGTCCAGCTGTCTTCACTTTGTCCTTACTGCGAACCCTCACACTCACTGAGAGAGACATGATTTAGGTCTTAGGATTTAGACTTTTAATATTTTATAATTGTATGTTTTTTTCATAATTTCATAATTTTGTTTTATTTATTATTATAATAATAATAATAATTATTATTATTATTATATTTTTCATTCATATTTTTCATTTATTTATTTATAATTATGTGTTTTATTTTGTTTTTGTATTTTATTTCTATTTTTATTGCCATTTTATTGTAATTTTTAGTGCTGTGAAGCACTTTGGTTCAACTTAGGTTGCTGTAAAGTGCTACTGTATATAAATAAATGTTGATTGATTGATTGATTGATTGATTGATTGATTGGTAAACAACAGAATTTCAAATTCAACTTTTAAACATCACAGAATTAATAATAATAAATAATGCTTTTTTTTTTTTTTTTTTACAGATACTAAAAAATCTATAACAAGAAAAAAATATATTTCCGTGATTTCGCCTTTTGTGAAATTTTTCCGGCCCAGAAATAAGCTCCCCCCCACGTTAAACAGTGTTGTATTAAACACCAGAATAAATCTACTTTAAATAATCATGTTGGAGTTTATTGTGGTAAAATAGGCTCATAAAAAATATTAAATCGTTCTGTAATGCAGACTATTTCCATGTACAAGTTTCTGAATTTTAGCGCCGGTTTCATTTTTCTGGCCCAGAAATCAATCCCGTCCCCAGGAGGAACAGACACACCTTTCCTCTGTCCGCTTTCCTCAGGAAAACAAAACAAAAAGACTTGCATGGTACAATACTCAACTGTGTGTTAAACGAAGTACAACTTTAAAAATAACTTACTGCCCCTTTAATGATCCTGGTGTTAATCATCAGTGTTTATTAATGTTACAGCACAGAATCCGTCTTCATTTCGCTCTCCATCATCTCCATTTCTGTTCTCCTCTATCTATACTTTCCTTTTTTTTTTTACCTCACTGATACCTTTCTTTCTCTCGCTCATTCAGAACTTCCCTCCTTCCTAATTTGTCTTCTTCTCCTCTCTCTCCGTCTCTCTCTCTCCGTCTGTCTGTCCATTGCAATATGACGACCTAACAGTGCTGCCGGAGACCCGCGTCCAGCTTCAGATGGTGTACCATGTTTTAATGAGTCAGCATGAAAGTCTCCGCTCTGGAGATTATTTATTCTAATCAGGGACGTGATAAAGGGATGAAAGCAACGAGGTGTGAAATGAGTGTGCAGGCACGGAGACAGAGAGACAGAGACAGGGAGAGAGAGAGAGAGAGATGCTGAGTGACAGGTTTAGAGCTGCAGAGACAGAGTTACAGACAGACAGAATCAGAGACAGAATTGGAAAAAGAGTTAAAGATGGAGACAGACAGAGACAGCAGCTAAGTCAATTGTCAGAGACATAATCAGAAAAAGAGAATTAAGGGCAGATTTAGAGACAGAGACCGAATCAAGGACAGACTTGGTGAAAGAGTCAGAGGCGTTAGAGTCAGAGACAAAAAAAAAAAAAGAGTCAAAGATGGCGATTGAGACAGGCAGATACAGACAGAGTCAGAGTTGGACAGAGACAGTCAGAGAGTGAAAGAGAGAGAGAGAGAGAGAGAGAGAGATTAAAAGATAATAAAATACAACAGTGAAAGAAAAAAAATCAAACAAAGACAATTTAAAGGCAGACAGAGACAGAGACAGAGATAGGGACAGAGTCATACTGAGACACAATTAGAGACAGTCAAAGATGAAGACAGAGCCAGACTAAATTACAATTTAACATAGGTAATGTTACAGATGGTTATCGGTTTTTTTTACTATGTTGTTTTTTATTTATTTATTTAATATATTTAGGATGTTTGTAAATAAATGCAGATACGTGTTGTGATATCTGATGTAATCAATGTCATTAAATACATCGACAAAATACTTTTTCATAAGCATTAATTCCAATAAAGCACTTGAGAACTGAAATGAGAGAGAGAGAGAGAGAGAGAGAGAGAGAGAGAGAGAGAGAGAGAGAGAGTCAGAATCAGAGAGAGTCAGGGAGAGAAACAAAAAGTTTAAAACAAAGATTCAGAATCTGAGGCGGAGTCAGACAAAGACAGATTCAGAGAAAACAGAGACAGAATCTGAGACAGAGACAGAGTCAGTGTAGTGAGACAGGATCATTAATACGGGGACAGAGTGTTTCTTCTCTCTCTCTTTATACCTCAGGTCGTTTCTCCCCCTCCTGTTACCCCGCCCCTGCCCCCCCCCCCCCACATGCCACCCAGATGAATTTTATTTCTATTTACCGTTTCCATCATTCTTGTCACGCTCTCTCCATCTCTCACTCCATCTGTCTCTGACTTTTCACCCTTTCCTCTACACATTTATCACCCCCTCTCTCTCTATTTGTTTTCCCTTCACCCTTCATTTTTTCTCTTCCCACGTCCATTCTTCCTTTTTTCATTGTCTTACTCTCTCAATACTGTATGTCTCACTCAATCATATTTTACCCCTCACTCACTTTTTTTTTTTTTTTAACCTCTCTTCACCTGTCATGGTTCCTTTCTATCTTTCTCTCTCTCTCTTTTTTTATTTCGACCTGTTTTCTCCCTTCGTATTCTGTTTCCTTTTCCCATCCTCTCTCTCTCTCTCGTTCTCTCTCTGTCCACGGCTCTTCATCTTTGTTATTTTTCACCTTTGATATGCTTGTGTTCCGTAGTTCTCCTTTCATCCTCGACTCTATTCTCAAGTCCATCCTCCCTTACTGCTCTCTCTCTCTCTCTCTCCCTTTTGTTTTCTTCTCCTCTCTTTTACAATTTTAATTTAAAGTTTTCTCCCTAGATCTATTCGTTCTTTCTATCCATTCTTCTTGCTTTCACTTCTTTCATCTTCCTCCTTCATTCTCTCTCCCTCCAGTCATGTTCTCTATTTTCCTCCGTTGCTTTTTTCCTCCGCCTCCTCCTTACTTTCTCCATCTTTCTCATTCTACCGTTCTTATCATCTCTCTATCTCTCTCTCCATCCTGAGTTTAAAACTTTTCCGCTCCGTATGATGATCCTCTGTAATTCACGTTGTGAGGATTTAACACCGGCGGCGGGTTTTGTACAGATTCACGGGCGAGAGACATTCACATGCACAGAGAGACAGAGAGAGAGAGAGAGAGAGATGGACACTTACATGCTCCAGCTTGTCCTTCTTGCTGAGCCAGACGCTGGACAGATAATCCTGCTGCTGGACAACGCCGGAGACGCCGGTGTTCGATGCTCTGCCCCCGGGGTTAAAGGTCAAGTCGAGTCTCGCCTCCAAACCGGTGGAGCTGAGCCGAGTCTGCTGCTGGAGCTCCATCATCATCATCAGCGCGACTGCTCTCCACCTCCACTGCTTGCTCCCCGTGTGTCCGTGTCCGTGTGTATGTGTGTGTGTGCGCGCACACACGCTGCAGAGTCACAGCTTTTTCCTTAACCCTCTCCCTGCAGACCTGGGGTTTCTCTCTCTCTCTCACACACACACACACACACACACACACACACACACACACACACACCTCTACCTGACCATTTCTCACCTTACACACACACACACACACACACACACACACTCTCTCTACTCAGTCTCTCTCTTAATTCCCTTATTTTCTTCAAAGTTCTTTCCCCTCTTCCTTCACCTGTCCTCCACTTTCCACATCACTTTTTCATACTTATTTGATCTAAAACTCTCTCGAACCTTCATCAACTATTTTTTTATAACTTCCCCTTCATTTCTCTTATTCTTCATTTCCTTTTTATATCTTTCTCCTTCACGTTCTCTCTTTCTTTTTCCATCTTTCCTCTCTTTTCATTCCCGTCCACATTTTGCCACCTTTCTGTCCATCGTCCACATTTGTATCCCAATTTCTCCTTTTTAATTTTCTCTCCATCCATGTCTCTCTCCATCTGTCTCGCCATCTCTCTTATTCTCCGTCTGTCTCTCCATTTCTCCTTCTGCCCCTCTCTATCTCTTTTTCCTCCCTCTGTCTCTCCATCTCTTTTTCTACCTCTCTGTCTCTCTTCTTCCCACTTTCTCTCCATCTCTTTCTCAACATCTCTCCCTCCCAATCTCTCTCTCTCTCTCTCTCTCATGCAAACTGTATCTCTCCGTCTCGCTCCATTAAGTCATGGGAGGAGTTGTGTAGACAGAAGCTTGGTGGTGGTGCAGCAGGGAGGGAGAGTGATGCAGCTTCTGTCACACTCTTATTTACACACACATACAGAATCCCAAATCATTCACCATGTGTCGGGCAGCAGTAAAGAACA
>JAQMYL010000013.1:16717733-16734959 GCA_030014365.1 Clarias pachynema | reverse complement strand
CGTGTGTGTGTGTGTACATACGTGTGTGTGTGTGTGTGTGTGTGTACATACGTGTGTGTGTTTGTACATATACGTATGTGTGTGTGTACATGTGTGTGTGTGTGTGTGTGTTTGTACATATACGTGTGTGTACATAGATACATCATGTATGTATGTATGTATGTATGTATGTGTGTGTGTAAATAATTAAAGCTTGAAGAAAAAAAAAAAGGCACAACAAAGTCAAAGTCCTCAGAAGAAGCAAATATTGATCCCTCAAAAATAAATAGATAAATAATCATTTTGATTTAATCATGGAGTTCCACTGCAACTTTTTGCGCAGCTACTGTATTATACTGTACACCAGTACAGACATCGACATTTTATATACACACACACACGCATACACACACACGCACACACACACACACACACACACACACACACACACACACACACACACACACACAGGATATTCCACATCTTTATGACCTAAAGTATCTTCTGTTTACTGCAGCAAATTCACTGCAGATTGTTAGACAGTTATACTGTACATTAATATAGATGACCACACACACACACACACACACACACACACACACACACACACACACACACACACAGTATATCTCTATGACCAGAGACACAGTGTATTTATTTACTGTAAACAGGTCACTTGTGCACTTCTGGTTAGCTGCTATTTTCAAAGTTAAAGTATTTCATTAGACAATAAAAGTTCTAATCTAATCATTAAAAATAATAATAACACTAAATAATAAATAATCCTTTCTTTGACTTTAACGTGAAATAAACATTCAACGACTTTATTTCATCCTTTAAAAGTGTTTTTAGAGTTTTAAACTTGCACAATGACGTCTAGGGACGGGTATGCGCGTAGTATATTAACAAAAAAAAAATCTGAACAAAATTAAGTCTGTACATGAAGAAAAGCTGCGGATTTTGAGTTGAGAAAACAGAACAGAAAGAATATTAATGTCATCTGTGTGTGTTATCGCGACTGATAACAGAAATATGACCAGAGGTAGAGGAACCTTCAATGACACACACTTAATAATAATAATAATAATAATTTACACAGAGACATTTATGTCTATCGCAGTTTAGCGCGACGGTGAGAAAATTCAGCGCTAGGAACGAGACGCGAGTGAACGAGACGCGTGAGGAAACGTCAATCTGGATCTTTATTACAGAGAGAGGAAAAAAAAAAAAGCCTCTCTGAGAGAGAGTGCTGCTGTGTGTTCGCTCCTCACACAGAGTCACACATCTCACTGTCCTGAACTGGAGTAACCCCTCAGGCCCGGGAACTGGGTGGGTGGAGCTTAAACGAGGACGGACAGGTGGGTGGAGCTACAGTGAAGGCAATCAAACGCGGCCTCGATCAGGAGGCCTGGATAACCCGAGGCTTTTCCTTTTTATTTTTGTGCGCAACTGGGATGAAAAGTTGAGACACGTTCGTGTCAAAGCGGGACTTTAGATTGAGCAGAAGAGTGCCTTTATTTCTCCATATAATCCCCTGCTACACTAATGCGCTCATCCCAGCGTTTCACTAGTGCTTGGATTCCAGGTTCATCGAGGTAGAAAGTTTTCTCAGAGCCATGATCAAACTGCCTGTCTGATTCACCTTCTGAAACACCGGCCTCCCAGGAACTCCCCTTTAAACATGTGGAAATGGCTTGGAGCGAGGTCAGGATGTTATCCGACTTATAATTTCCAAGGATCAGGTGCCGAATGTTCACGTATCCGCTTCGTTCAAATGTTTGCACAGTTCAAAATGTTTTACTGCGGCTAAGAGTCTCATCATCGTACTGCGCTTGTGTAAATGTCAATCACTTTTACGGCTTCATTCGCC
The DNA here is from genome assembly GCA_030014365.1 of Clarias pachynema. Taxonomy (NCBI): domain Eukaryota; kingdom Metazoa; phylum Chordata; class Actinopteri; order Siluriformes; family Clariidae; genus Clarias; species Clarias pachynema. The sequence continues at coordinate 16,733,110 of JAQMYL010000013.1, read as the reverse complement.
AGAGATTTTTTCCCAAGTCCCGGACTCGCTTCGTAATAAAGCTCAAAAGTTTTAAAATTCTGCTACGGGAAAAAAAAAAAAAAAAAAGATTAGCGTAAAAAGTTCAATGATTATCTTCTGGACAACTTTCACGTCCGGACGTTCTTCATGAGTAATGTACTCAATTATAATATTCTGACACAACCGGATTTTTTATTTGAATTCGTTGTACTCCGTGATTATTGAACGTACATGACTTTCATCTTTTAAGTTAACTGATGACCTTTTCTCCATCCATCACATCACAATTTTTCAGGATGTGCTCTGGGCAGCTCATATCTGGCGAGACTTTATATTCAACTAAAAAAAGCAAAAAAAAAAGAAAAAGAAAAATGTGAAATCTTCCAGCACAATCGCTCAGTAATCTGGGAGCTGAAGTGAGTTCGGCGGCGCTCGGCGTGAACAGTGCTCCCTCAGTGCTCGCTCTCAGTGCTCACGGTCACGTCTAAAGCCGGGCGAAGAATGCCTCCACACGAACCCAGGACAGGACGCGTTCTATTCCAGGAAGACACTGACTGCATTATTGAGGGAGAGTGTATAAGGGGCTCTCAGTCTCGCTTTTTCTCCATCCATCCCTCCCTCTCTCTCTCGATCGAGCCAGCTCAGCACCCATTAACTTCGATTTAAAGCAGTTCACAGACGCCAGTATGCGATCCTTCACCTCAGGTCTATGCTGCGCGCGATGTTTATGTCTTTAGATTACTCGAGTTTAGGAATAAAGTTGGTTCTGGAGCGGAGACGCATTGAGGGAAAAAAAAAACAAAAAAAAGTGTATTTATTTGATATTTCTATTAATTTCACAAAAATGCCCACGACCAAGAACACGCCTTCCATCACCAGTATCTCTTTATTCTCTCTTGTGAACATAATAATAATAATAATCTAAAACCACACAAACCCAGTTTGTCTTGTACATCCGGAACCCCAAATTCTCACCCATGGTACAAAACTTACTGTTACTTAATGCTGAAACTGGAGACTCCTTCCTTCAACGTTTGGGGAAACTTGAAAAGGTGAACATACGCAAGGTGAACATACGCGAGTAAGTTTAATGATACGCCAAGAAAATGTCCCCACTGTGAGACAAATAAAGGTATATCTTATGTTATAACGCGTTAGAACGAGTGTATTCCTGACCAATCATTTTCAAGAACTCCACACTGCTGTGGTATTTATTATTTTTTTAGTTTATATCCTTGTGTGTATGTGTGTGTGTGTGTGTGTGTCAGGAAAACCGTGTGCGGTATCCATATCAGTAGAGCAACAACAAGAGATAAAAAAAAAAAAAAACCCAAATGCAAATCTTTCCTCTTACACAGGTACACACTCCTTCCTATTTCCACACCTGCCTCAGCTTTCAAACAATCGACCTCATGTTGGACCGGGGTGTGAGGTCCTCTCCAGTTACACCACCCACCACCCACGCACCGCTATCTCTCGCCAAGCAATAAAACCTCACATTCGTTCCCGACAGCGGTATAAACCCTGTATTTACAATTCAAACACAGGAGCTCTGCAAACACAGGGCCGACTCTTCTGTCGGCGTGAACCGAACACACCAGTGCTGCGATGACTGGGGTTGATAAACAGCCAAGCGGATTCCAGGCATTCCAGAGTACGGGCCGCTACCGAGCGAGACGTGTGGGTGTGTAGGACAAAGCCGCGGGTAGTATGGCTCGGCTCGCGGCCTGGTCTTCGAGTCGGGGGAGGGAAAAAAAAAATGGAGCGACTGCCAATGAGTCTCGTCATGTTGTACATTTTGAGGAACCACATGATCATTGATTGTGATGGGGTCCTACTTCTGAAAAATAAAATAAATAAATAAACAGAGCGGTTGCTCATCAAGTCAGAGTTACCCCTGGGTTGATAAGGATCGTGGCCTTTCAAAATGCCAGAACTTTGATTAGGACCAATGGGATATCTTGCTAATAAGATTACAATTTGTCCAAGTGGTTCCTTGTCGAGTAAGAAGTAATGATTTGAAAAGAATGGTATCTTCCAAAAGGTCAGAAATACCCCTTGATTTTGTAAGAAATGGTAGCTTCCAAGAGGCCACACAACTACCTCGGCTTTACAACAATGGTATCTTCCAAGATGTCATGACTACCCTGGTTTGTTGAGGCTTGTAGGTTAATTGAAGGCCCAACTTGTTTGACTCCCATGAGTCGTTTATCTTCATTATAATTAAATGTAAAAAAAACTTGAGGTTGCTCGTCAAGCCAGAACTACCCCCCCCCAACCGAATGGTATCTTCCGTGAGGCGCAAACTACTCGAATCCGACAAGGTTATGGTCAGCATCAAACGCCACAAAGGAAACGCAATTTGGAAATGATCATCATAGCACACAGCAGCGTGTAGAACGCCGGAAATCCGAGTCTCCCTCCCTCCCTCCCTCTCAGACTACAAGTCCTTGATGTCCCACCCACCCCACCTCCCCGGATCTGGTCACGCTGTCGAGTGTAGCGGGTGATGAATCATCCTCGGGGGGGTGTGAGGGCGTCATTCAGAGTTCTCGAGTCGAACTAGGAGAGAACATTCCTGCTGCACATTGCAGAGCTCCGCGCTTTAGAGCGCTCGCACTCCCACGGCTACCAAAACCACCGGCTTTATCAGATTCAGCATTCCAGTAAAGCAGAGCAGGCGCGTGTGTGTGTGTGTGTGTGCGTGTGGTGAGGTTCATTCAGCATTCCTTCTACTTCTTTTCATTATCTGGACATCCAGCTATCAGTGCACTGTACTGCTGACGGGAAAACCGGCTGTGGAGCCGGCGCAGCTAGTTTTACCGCCTGCTTCAAATGTCTCATCATTCTCGTGTATACGGTTGTCCACTGAAGGTCAAAGTCGAACCAACTGTTGCCTAAACACATCTGATTGGGGATTAGCGAGAAGCTAATCACCGGCAAACTGGTGCAGATCCAAGCAAAGGTCTGGTGAAAGGTGTAGGTGAGGTGTTGTTTACACTCAAAATAATCAGAGTAAATTTTAATCCAGGAACAAATGACTTTTTTTTTTTTTTTAACGGCATTCCTGCGTGTACATTTTCTGTATTATATTTATAAAATGTAAACAACTGTTGTGTGAACGCTGCGGTTTTGGGGCAAGTCCTCATTTCAGAGATGTAATTACTTTCACTGTGTTTTTAAATGCTTTAGTTCAAGCCATTACAGACAGACAGACAGACAGACAGACAGAGAGTTAGATAGACAGACAGACAGACAGGTAACTAAACAGATATACAGGCAGACATAGAAAAATAGACAGAGAAACAAATAGACAGACATATAGAAAGACATACAGGTAGTTAAACAGATAGACAGGCTGACAGACATGTAGATAGATAGAAAGATAGATAGATGGACAGAGATATATTGACAGACAGAAAGTCAGACAGATAGACAAATACATAGACAGAGGGATATATCGACAAACAGGCAGATAGACACATCGACAGGCAGCTAGACAGACGGACATACACTAATATTTCCAGGGTTTAAACAAACCAATTAGATTTTCCCCTATTGTGACCTCACATGAGAAGAGCCCCTCCCCCAAGCTTGCTGCTCTATGTTCTGCGATTCACAGCTCTTAGACAAAACTGGCTGTGTGTGTGTGTGTGTGTGTGTGTGTGTGTGTGCGTGTGTGCATGTGTGTGTGTGTGTGTGTGTGTGTGTGTGTGTGTGTCTGTGCGTGCGTGCGCACTCCAGCTAGAACTCCGGTTGCGATTTACGGCAGTAGCGGATGAGAGAACGCAGCTGTTCTAGACGCTCAGAGACGCGCTGCTAAAAATGAACACAACCGTCTGCGTCTGGAGTTTATTTTCTAACCAGAATAAAGAATCGAATGCTAGTGGATCCGTTTTCTGTTCACACACACACACACACACACACACACACACACACACACACACACACACACAATCTTTCTCGTCTTAAAATTAAGGCTGTAATAAATCTGTGTAATAATGAAGTGATTATGAACTGATACGTAGACGTGTTTCACAGGAGCGTCGTTTACACACGACATCGTGCTGTTCGCTAAAAAACAAAAATAACCCGGATGTTCGTACTCTTAGTGTAGAATTTTCAGTTCATCACAAAAAAAAGAGGAAAAAAGGAAGAAAAAAAAAGAAATAAAAAGAGAGACACCAGAAGAGACAAAGACTCGAGGTGAGAGACAAAAAAAAAAAAAGACAAAAAGAGAGAGTGAGAGAGAGAAAAAAAACAAACAAAAAAAAAGAGAAAGCGAGACCAAGAGACAGAGACAAAAAGAACCAAGTGAAAGAGACCAAACAAGAACAGGACAACACGGGGAGAAAGACAAAAAAAAAAAAAAAACAGACAAAAGGAAAAAGAGACAGAGAGAAAGTGAGAGACCAAAAAAAGGCAGAAAGAAACCAAAAGCAGAGAGAGACCATAAGGGACCAAAAAAAAAAAAAGACCAAAAAAGATAGAGACAGAGACCAAAGGAGAGAGAAACAGAAAGAGAGAGAGACAAAAAGAGACAGAGAGGCAGAAAGAGAGAGAACAGAAAAGGCAGAAAGAAACCAAAAGCAGAGAGAGACCATAAGAGAGAGACCAAAAAAGGCAGAGAGACACAGATAGAGACACCAAAAGATACAAAAAAAGATGGAGACAGAGACCAAAGGAGAGAGAAACACAGAGAGAGAGAGAGATGTTTATGGGTCTTGGCGTTGCGCGGTGTTTAATGTGTGTGAACGCGTTTAGATCCTGTTAGGACCACATGGCATTCCAGCGGTGTCCCTCTCTGTCCCACTCTGTGTGTGTGTGTAAAAGGAGCAGAAACAGCTGGTGTAGAGCTGTCACTCAGGAGGAGACGAGATATGAGGGAGAGGACAAACACCAGACAGAGAGAGAGAGAGACACATCAGGAAGCGGTTTCTCTTTGCTCCACACGCTCGCGCGACACGACAGGCGATCCGGTCACCGCAGCTTTGATTTGACCTCCGCGTCGAGCGGAGCAGGTGGTGCGGGACGGCGAGGACGTGTGTACGGCGCAGCGACTCGAGAGGTTGTGACTGAGATTTCTCGCCAGGTCGCCGCGTGTATGCTCCAGAAAGACTGTGAGAGTGAACCGGTCTCCGCTCACCGCCGCTCCCGTCCCTCGTCAGACCGCGACTAGCGTTACTGCGCGCTCGCGTTTACGTCTCAGCACCTGCTGCTACACGCACACATGCTGCGGGGGCTCAACCGGCAGGTCTGTCGAGATCTGTGACTTCCTGAGGATGGAGTTACACTTACACACACACACATACAGCATGGACGTGACTTTGAGTCTCTGATTTCAGCTTGCGAAGCAGGTTTTCCCAGAGACAGAGACACAGAGAGAGAGAGCGAGCGCTAGGTCGCTACTGAAGCGCAACTACTCGAGAATTTAGACATGTGTTAATTCTATGTCACGTTCCACTGAGTGCAAGTGACATGAAAGAAACAAACTAAACAAATTCACAACGAGCCAACAATAGAGACGCGAAAACACTCAGACGGATCAAAGACGGATCACGTCAGGAGTCACGTGGTTTAAGGACAATAATCAGCGACAGTGCGGTGTCCACACCGAACCGTCAAACATGTCCCCCAACAACAAGCGAGCGTTCTATTCCTCTTACACACACACACACACACACTGCTAACAATTAACGAAGATCAAACTGTTCTGGCTTTTAATCTGTTTAATGCTACGTTCAATCCATGGAACGTTCTGGAAACGACTCCTCGATCACCTCACACACACACAATCGCTCCGTTGCCGTCCTTTATTTCTGTCGTCTAAAACGTCGATAAGAGAGACGAACCCACACGGGGAAAAACCAAACTCGATCCAGAAAAAAAAAAAAGTTACATAAACATTTCTGGAAAACGTCACACCAACATACCACAGGTGTGTTAACGATTAATCGCTAATCAATCAACTGCTGCCGAAGGATTTAACAGAGTAAAAAAACAAAACAAAAAAAAACATATATAATGTTTTGCGCCATATTTCTCCGTAGCCCAAACATCGACTAACAGGTGCATCAGAACCAACGGGAATTTGGAATTCGGTTGAGGTTCATCAAGGAAGATAAACTGAAGGAAAGATGAAAGAGATCAAGAGCAGAAGGTGGCGGTAAGGCAACGTATTGGAAGCCAACCGCCGCAAAACAAGAACGAACAAACAAAAACAAACAAACAAACGAAGAGGGAGCGTTCGCAAATCAGGCGACGCAGTTCAGTGTTGGAAAGTTTGGAAATAATTTTCGCAGCCGTACTCTTTTGTTGTTGTTTTTTTTTTATTCTGTCTGTTTAACTGATTGTATTGATTGACTGTTAAAATAAAAATTAAACCAACAGGAAAAAGTGATTTTATTTATTCATATTAAATCATTAATTATTAACGATTAATAGACTGTTGATTGTTTCTACAGGAACGGTGAAATTTTTTAACATTAGAAAAATTTTTAATCACTTTACGTGAAGTTGGACAACACCCTGTGAACCAGCTGTTGCTATGGAAACGATAACGTATTACAGTAATACAAACCTCAAACTCATCTGTAAGCATCACTGTGGTCACGCGACCGTTTCTATAGCTACAGACCATGCACGAGGACCGGTGTGGGACGCGCTATATAATCTAGACCTAATTATATAGTATCTATTATTTTATTTTGTTTGTTTGTTTAATATAAAGCGGCGGTACAAGAGCGATAAAACACTTGGGAAGGAAAGTTTCGAGCTTGTCGCGGGCTGACGTCTTGCCCCGCTCGCCGATCTGAACATGCACAATAAGGAAACTAAACTTCACATACGCGGCCCAGAAGCTCAACATACTAGCAGGGGGTTTAGCTTTATTAATGCGTCCGAACGCCGTCAGGAGAAAACTAATGCACTTCTAATGCAGCGTGCTTTAAAACTCGGTCAGCGCGAGTGCTTTAGCGTGTAATATAAAAGCGCAGCATTTACTGGGCGTGTGGAATTATGGGAAGTTTCCTTCACGCATCAATGGAGTGGTCAGGAAATTCCGGGCAGCGAAACGCTGAGCAGCGCTATCCTGTCTGACATCACCTCTCCACTCTGTGTGTGTGTGTGTGTGTGTGTGTGTGTGGACTCCAGGAAAGGCAGAGCAGCAGGATACAGAACGTGTGGTACTATAAAGAGAAACAGGATGAGAAGAGAAACGCTGGACTGCAGGAATCCAAAAGTGGGAATTCAAGTCTCTCTCTCTCTCCAGCCTGAGTGCGAGTTCATCCGAGTCTTAAACATCATGGGTTCAGTGCCACTAAATAAAACATCTTCGCCCGATTGGAAAGTGTGTAAGGAGGAATCTGAAGTGGAGGTTTAAACAAAACACACTTTCATTAGTGCATCAGATCCATTACAGATTTTTCATTCACTCATTTTTCATTTTTAAATTTGAGCAAATCAAACAAGCGCAGTACGAGTCCGCTGTCTGTTTACTTAACCCCACCCCCTCCCTGCTGCTGCAGCCAATAACAGCAGAGCTCATTATCATACAAAACAAACGCAGCAATGTGAAAAGTAAGAACTCTCCGTCTGACGCTCCAGCTGGAGGTGTGTGTGTGTGTGTGTGTGTTTGCGCGTGCTCGCCTGCGCTCGGGGAAGCACCTCCGAAGGAAACTCGAACTTCCCGCCGCCTCCGTCCCCGTCCCTGTCCCCGTCCGTTTGACTTGCAAAATAACCGAACGGTGTAACAGACGTCCCTCTGTCGTGCGCTCTCGTCCACAGACTGAGCTGCCGGTCACTTGTTTAGTTTAACAGAGCTGCCATGCAAAAACGGACGCAAAACAAAAACCAATATTCAAAACCCAAACCTGACGCCGTGTGTCGTATAATCTCACAGCCGGAGGACTGTTACAGACGTTACACTGTTTTAATGTGGACATCCAGCGTTGTGTGTTTAACCGTGGTCCCCATAGTAACGGACTTCTAAGGAAATTCCGACTAATCCCAATAAATTTACATTTTCCACTCTTCAACTCTAATAAGTTCTGACTCACTCATTTTAATAAATTATTACTCACCCCACACTCTAAAAAAAATCTGATTAATCCCACTTACCCCTCAGTAAAGACTCCTCCAACTTAAAGAAATTCTGACTAATCCCACTCAGTCATGAATTAATGTTGACTAATCACAATTACTCTCATATTCGGTCTAATCCCACTCACTCAAACACAATCTGATTAATCCCCCAAAAATTCTCTCTCATAAAAATCTGATTAATCACACTTACCACTTAATAAACACTGACTACTCCCACAAACGCTTAAAGAAATTCTGACAAATGACACTCAGTCTTATATCAAGTCTAATCCCACTTAATCATGAATGTTACCTAATCATACTTACTCTCATATTCCGACTAACCCCCACTCATCCCAGAACAAATCCAGACTAAACCCACTCCCTCCGGAACAAATACAAAATAACCCCCACTCCCTCCAGAACAAATCCCGACTAAGCCCACTCCCTCCGGAACAAATCCCGACTAAGCCCACTCTCTCCGGAACAAATCCGACTAAGCCCACTCCCTCCAGAACAAATCCCGACTAAGCCCGCTCCCTCCAGAACAAATCCCGACTAAGCCCACTCCCTCCAGAACAAATCCGACTAAGCCCACTCCCTCCAGAACAAATCCCGACTAAGCCCACTCCCTCCAGAACAAATCCCGACTAAGCCCACTCCCTCCAGAACAAATTCAGACTAACCCCACTCATCCCTGAACAAATTCTGACAAAGCTCACTCACTCTAATGAATTTTCCACTCATCTCACTCTCTCATGAGTTCTGACTAACCCCACTTACTTTAATAAATTCTCACTCACCCCACCCTCTGTCATAAAATTCAGACTAATCCCGCTAAATTTAAACTGAGAACAGTCCCAATAACTGCTGAAGAAGCTCATCCCTGGTTCGGTGAGTTCCTTCAACATTACAAGCATAACTCTGGCGGTACAGCTAAAAGAACAACAAGTTGCCTGCACGCCCACCTGCCCACACACGCGCACACACACACACACACACACACAAAAGAAAGTTAGAGCACATTTCTGAGTACTTCTTGTGGTTTACTATGAGAGGAAGAGGGTTGGAGGAAACGTTCAAACGCTGACTGACGTTCAGTTTTGGGCGCCACGACCGTATATCGGCTAATCGGTGGTGAGCTTCAGCTGCGCTCTGCACTTTTGGTTTCGTTGAGCGCGCAGAGATGCACATGCATACATGACACACATCAAAATGTATACATGCACACGCACGCGCACACACACACACCTGCCCTTCAGCCTCATTTCAAACACACACTCAGCCTTGTGTTTACATAATGGATGCTCTGAGGTCTTGGTGAAATGGAGAAGTGGTGCAACGACGTGACGCAACAACGATCTGCTGAAATATTTGAGCTGCTTGTTCACTCGTCAACCACCCTCGTCCTTCACCTCAAAGGAAAGTTTACCGCTCACACCAACCACGCCAGGACCTCACGGGTCACTAATCATGGATTTGGGCTCCAGCAGACAGGAATTAACCGACATGCTAGCGTAATGAGCGCTAGCACATAGACCCAGCTAGGTTTGTTTTTTTGTTTTTCCGTGAGGTCTTATGGTGATAAATGCAACCCAATACGCAAGAGTTTTTATCTTTAAAAAAATAATAAAAATGCCTTTAGTCGACTCTGAACTTCAAGGTGTCCCTCTAGAGGAACCCGAGCAAACAAAACTCAAAGTCGAATCTTTTTTTTTTTTTACTCCTAATCCAAAATGGCAATGAAAAAACAATAAAACAATAAAAAAACAAAACAATTAAAAGCCAGAGATGATGATAAACAGTTCGTAAGGGCGTGGCTCATGAAGTCACAAGTACAAGGTCACCAAGATAAACAGGACTGAAGACAGCGCCGGCTCAGTTTCAGGGTAGAATCCTGAACTACTGATCAGAAGGTGCTGAGTTCAAACCCCCAGCACTGACAAGCTACCGCAACACGACACGACTGAACAGTTCCCAAGCAGCGATAAACACCTTGTAAAGGTTCGAATCCCATCACCACACACACAGACATATTTGCTTGTGGTGAAGCCTTGAGAAAAAACTGATTCAAGAATATTCGCATTAACAAAAAGGTTTACAAAAATATTTAAAACACCTAAATCTGCAATTGAAGGACCTTAGAAAGAGACAGAGGGGAAAAAAAAAATTTATTGGAAGATCTCGCAAAACCCAGAGTAACTCGTACACCGACTGCGCTGGAAAATACGACGATTTAAGGCCCGCCTTCGTCCTCTAACCAATCAGTGACAAGACTGAATTTGGGAGGCGGGATTTCTTAACCTTACACGAGAGTTCGCTCGTTAACAAATTTGTAATCGTTTTTTTGTTGTTGTTTTAGTTGTTATACTATTTATCAAAAGAAAAGGGAAAAAAATGTAAGTACTTTTCGTGGGCAGCTTTTCGGGGCACAAGGCAGAGCACTCAGTCCATCACAGGGCACCAACACACACACACACACACACACACACACACACACACACACACACACACACACACACACCATGGCGAACTTGGAAATGCCAGTTTCAGTTAGACTGATCTGCATGTTTTTGGACTGTGGGAGTAAACTGGAGCACGCAGAGGAAACCCACCAAGCACAGGGAGAACATGCAAACTCCATGCACACAAACTGTGGGAATCGAACCCGGACCATAGTGGTGTAAGATCACAGCGCTAATCATTATAGCATATTTCCCATGATGCATCAGAGCGTAGTCTAAAAAACGTTTACGCAAACTAGTGAAACCCAGGATGCTTTAGAAAACAACACACACACACACATCAGTGATGTGCTCCAGGATGAACACAGCGTGTGGTGTTTAATCGGGCTTTAGGATGATTTTCGGGTTACACGCCTCCACTGGGAACCTCTCTGTGGAATCGGTGTGCTGAAATGTCACACACTGCTCGTTACTCTTCGCTCCATTTTCAGTCTTAAACATCAGGAAGCCGCGTCAGCGCTGAGCGAGCGAGAATGCGGCGAGTTAAACCATGTATTATTATTGTTATTATTATTCACGAGGGAAAAATTATGTTCGGGTTAAAGAGGCGGAAGTGAAAGTAAACGCGCTGCGTCTGTCACGGGTAGAGCGAGGGATGCGGTGAAGTCACCAAGCGTGCGAGACTCACTCTCATTCTAGGACAATAATGAAGCGGAGCCTCGGGTTCGGCCCCGGAGTTAAGCATGTTGTAGCGTAACCAATCCTAAGAAAACAAATGTGCCAAATTAACAAACTGGAAGACTTTTTAGTGTGCATTGTTTATGTTCTCATTAACAGTCACGTGACCAGCGCTCATCATATTCGAGTCAGAAACATGGCTGACGCAGAGCTGGAAAGTGGCACCGAACTTGTTTTTTCAATCAAAGCAGAGTTCACGTTCAAGGAACATTGTGATTATGTGTGTGTGTTATTATTATTCTTTTTTAATAAGCTGTGATTTACTTTGCATAACGTAATCTTTGGCAATACTCTCAGATTTGTGTACTGCTCCAAGTCGCACGCATTTCAGAAAAAAATTATAATAATAACTCATGCATTTCATACCTTCACATCTAAACAAAGAGTTTAAGGAGCAACACGTTTTACAGTTTATAGTTTGCACAGTTCACATACTGTAATAATAATATTGTGAGAACATCTTCATAAGAAAAATAGACAAACGCTCATTCCATCACCTCCATCTCCTTAAGCAAAGGCAGAAGGTGCAAACTCGGAGATAACACGGCAACCTCTGAATGTTATAAAGTTTTGGAAGTGGAGACTCCTTCCTTTTAAAAAAAAGTGTTTAAATACATTTCATTCATTCATTTTCTATACCGCTTATCCTGTACAGGGTCACAGGAAGCCTGGAGCCTATCACACACACACAACAATTTGTTAACGCCAGTCAGTCTAAGCTGCACGTCTTTTGGATTGTGGGAGGAAACTGGAGAACCCGGAGGAAACCATCTGCATTGGGACTCGAACCTGAAACAACCTGAGCTGCACCACCCTCATTATCACCATCCAACCAATCAGAGTTTCAACATTGGAACTGATTATATAAATGATCTGTGTTTCTTCACAAATCATTTATATAATAAAAGACTTTAGATTTGGACAAAAGGGTTAAAATACGTATATTGTTTATTTTACTTCCTCTGAAACGGGAAAAAAATCATGATTTAGTGATTTTTTGTACGTAAACGCCACTTATATTCAGTCCCTTCGAGTCTCGAACTGCTCAGTGTACGCTCCTTGTTTTTATGTTTAAATGAAAAATCACGATATTATTGTGTACAGGGATAAAAGTCTAATTAAAAGTGATAAAAGTCTAACTGACTAATACAGTAACAAAAACAAAACAAATACAGGTTTTTTTCTAAAGAAAAAAAATAAATAAAAAACCTAAAAATGACAGTTCGGAATTAAAAACGTGATTAGAGATGTTATAATCCAAGAATAAGATGATAATGTTAATATATATCTCAAGAGAATGTAGATAAATTCAGGCTTTTATTTTATTTATTTTTTTTTAAATGAAAGATAAATCTGCTAGCAAAGAAACAGCTATCTCAGTGAATTCACTTTTTTTTTTTTTTTTTTTAATCTAATAATTACAATTAAGTGCCTATTATTTAATATGGGTCGGTTTTTATTCTTTAAACACTAATTATATTTGATCTAAACGCGTTAAAGAGGTTTAAATTGCCTGAGTTTTGTGCGCGAGGGGAAATGAGTTTAGCCCTCTGCTCTGTCATTCTCGAGCTTCTTGCTAGCCTTGCTAACACACATCGACAACTCTTGCTTGGTTTTCTATTTATATTTTATTCACTTTAAAACATCATATTTCTCATCGCACAGAGCAAATGTTAATCACGTTGTGTTATTGTGAAATAATAATCAGGAGTTTTAATTGCAGGACCGATGCTATGCTTTGCTAGCTATGTCATGCTAGCGACTTAGCCGTATACTAGCGCTACCCGCTTAATCATGGTTGCCAGATTGTGCTCAACACGAAAATGTAACACTTGTTTTTGTTTTTTATTCTGTAGTAACTATTATACAATCAACAACGATTGATTAAATAAACACACATTAGGCTATCTAGGTGTGTAACCCCATGACATCTGCTCAATATGATTTGTATATTTGTATATAAAATATTTAAAAATTGCCATCATTCCGTGACACCTGGCAACATCGCTTTGCACCGGTTAGCTTAGCCGCAGGAATGTCAACAGGAAGAGAAGTCGAACGAACAATGCTAATGTTCTCATGTGGCTAAGCTAACATTCTCTCCTTCTACTACTACTACTACTACTACTATTACTACTAATAATAATAATACAACAACAACATAATGATAATAAAACTAATAGTAGTAGTAAAGTTAGCAGTGATGGCGTTTTTAGGCTTCCGTCAGGCTAAAATCTAAGCTAGCATGCCAACTATCATTTACTGTAATATAAGGTTGTAGTGTATGGTGTATTAAAGGGTTATAAAATATCAAAATATATATTATTAAATTTTAAATAAAATTACATTTTAATTATAAGAGAATAAGTAACAGTCTTTTTCTCCAGACCGAATGCATGATTATTATTATTATTATTAATAATAATAATAATAATAATAATAATAATAGGTGAAGCAATTAAATAAAGATTTTAAACTAATATATAAAAGATATGTATATTAATTATATCTAAATATTTGTGCAAAAAAACCCAAAGGGAAATTAAATGAATGAGTCACAGTGCTGGAGTATTCAAATAACACCAATCAATCTAGTTATAATAATAATAATAATAATAATAATAAATAACTACAACAACAGCAACAATAAGAGAAAAGCAATTAAATTATTTTAAGTACTATAAAAAAATATTTGTGCAAAAAAATAAGTTCCAGTGCTGGATGACTAAAATTAAATAAATATAGTTAATAATAATAACAACAACAATAATAAATAAATAAATAAAACAATTAAATATATTTTTTAAACAAAAAAATATATATAATATTTATGCAAAAACATCTGACTTTAAATGAAAATGTCACAGTTCTGGAGGATTAATCAAAGACAAATTCATTCTTATTATTATTATTCTTATTATTATATAATATAGTGGCTTATAAATAATAAATAAATAAAATAGTATGCATAATCACAGATGTATTATGATTAATTAAATATTGATTTTAAACTAATATTGAAAATAGATATATAAATGATTTTAAAATATTGGTGCAAAACATTAAATGAAAGTCACAGTGCTGGAGGATTAAAATAAGACAAATAACTCTAGTAAATAATTACAATAACAATAATAATAATAATAAAGCTTGAGCTAAACACAGAAGAATTCCAGGAATGTGTGATGTTATGCAGACTCAGTAAAAAAAAAAAAAAAAAGTGTATAGTGTGTATATAGTGTGTATACAGTGTGTGTGTGTGTGGTGAGACACACTGACCTGCAGCTCAGCTCTCTCCAGCTCCCACTGCGCTCTCTCGAGCTCGAAGCGGGCCCACTCGTGCTGGAGGAAGTGCAGGATGCCCGGGATGCTGTAGTGCGCCCTGCCCGGCTCGCAGCCGCTCCCCTCGGCCACACCAGCTCCGTTCTTCCCCGCCGCGCCGCCGCCGTTGTTGGTGTTGTTGTTGAAGAACACACCGGGCCCTGCATGCTCGTCCATGGCCGCGGCTCTCTCCCAACACACGGAACAATAATCTCCAACCGCACGAACCCTCCTCTCTGTGTGTGTGTGTGTGTGTGTGCGTGTGCTTCCTCTCGCTTTATCCGGTTACACCGCTCTCCTGTGTGTGTGTGTGTGTGTGTTTTAGCCGCCCCGCTTTTGTCTCAGCTCCTCTCCGAGCCGACTCATGGCTCTCTGACAGCCAGCTGTCACTCAGTGACGCTAAACGCACCCGAAGCCACGCCCACACTCACCCCGCCCCTACACACTAACATACAGGAAGTGTTCTGGTTGAGCTCGTGCAGTCATCATGGGATTTGTAGTTCTTACCCAAAAACTGACTGAAACTTTTCAAATTCAAATTCAAAAAATGTAATTTTGTCACATACACAACCATACAAGAAAAATAAAAACATGTATAAGAAAAATGTCACATTAACACTAGATTTACCAGGCCTGCGCAAATCTGCGTAAATTCCCTGGACCTCACACCTACTAGCACCCCTGCTGAGTTTTATAACATGCCGTCAGCTCCATTGTTCTCTTTCTTTTGTTCTGAAAACACACCCATTACCTGTGAGGCCTGGCACATTT
>JAQMYL010000013.1:16680546-16701884 GCA_030014365.1 Clarias pachynema | reverse complement strand
TTGTATTAATTATTTTTATGTATTTATTTTTTGGGGCTGTAGAACGAATAATTTGAGTTTCCATTATTTCTTATGGGGAAATCTGATTTGGTTTACGAGTGTTTTGAAATACGAGCCGCTTCCAGAACGAATTATACTCATAATCCGAGGTTCCACTGTACAGACATTCATGATTACAAATCTATTATACAGATTTATGGTGCATAATGTTGAGGCTTTAGTTAATATTAGATTTAATTTATTTTTTTAAGGACACTTACTGAGCCATCATGGTCATGGCGCACTCGATGGGAGTCATGAGGCGGCGGATGACGTCCTCGGTGAGAAGCTCGGGACAGTGAGCCACGAAACTCCGCATGGCTGAGAGGAGGAAGAGACAAATCATCACATCGTGTCTGATGTGACTCGGAGACAAAGTCGTCTCGTGTTATCCCTTATGTTATAACGACATCAATCATCTAAACTTCTCCTGGTGTTCTGAAGATTAACGAATAACAAATCCAGGATTTAAACATTAGGTGACTGGCTAATTAATTAGCGGTGTGTGCGTGTGTGATCACCACAGAGCGCTCCGGCTCGGCCCTCCAGCGTGACCTGCCAGGTGAAGGAGTCTCCTCTGGCCTTCTCAGCTTCCAGCTCCTTCTGAGAGCGAGGGAACACGTTCCTCCACAGCAGCAGCATCTTGGGCAGGTGGTAGCGCACCAGAGACGAGCCTGAGCGTGGACACACACACACACGAGGTACAGATGAAGAACACTTACAGAGCGGCACACAGCTGAAACTAAACCTTTTAGTGTTTATAACAGATTCATATTTGGCTTATATTGTTTAAATACATAGTTATGATTTTAAAGATCCAGACTGTAGACGATATACAAAGACCAGCCCAAACTTTTTCCCTAAACTGAACATGGTGCGTATCTCAGAGACAGTAAGTCGGATTTAAATCAAATAATCAGATATTACATCTCTGTATGCGATCATTAAAATTATACAATCGTTAAATTAATTTTTTTATAAAGAAAGAAAGGAAGAAAGAAACGCTATAAATCAGAGAAACTAACAGAGAGCACAAAAAGAAAGGAAATTGTGAGAAATTCTCAAAAAAAAAAACATGAGGAACAATGACTAGACAGGATGAAATAAAGTGACAAAACGAAAGGTAATAAGAAAACAAAAAAGGAAGAAAGGAAAGAAAAAAAATTAACTGGAAAAAAAAACATTGACTGGAAAGGATGGAGAGAGAAAAATATTAAAATATAGATTAAAATAATACAAAAGAAAAAAAAAATAGGGAGACAGAAAGGAGAAAAAGACAGGAGAAAACCAAAAGAACAAAGATGAGTAAGATAAACAATAATGAAAAAACGATAAACTGCAGATGTATTACAAGATACTAATAAGGAATGAAAAAAATAGAGTAAAAAGGAAGAAATAAGAGAAACAATGAATAGGAAGGATGTAAGACAAAAACAAAAGAAGAGAGACAATTTTTTAAAAGATCAAAGAGAGGGACAGACAGATAAAAAAACAACAACAGAAAAACAAACAAGATAAACAATAATGAAAAAAAAATGATCAAAAGCAGATGGATGGAAAGAAATGTAAAAAAAAGAAGAAAAAAATGAGAGAAACAATTAATAGGAAGGATGAAAGATAGAAACAAAAGAAGAGAGAAGAAGAGAGACAAGTAAGAAAGAAAGAAAATTAAACGATCAAAGTCAGGGACAGAAATTAAAAACAAATAAGTAAAAAAAAACAATAAGATAAACAATAATGAAAAAATAATCAGAGGCAGAAAGACTCTGAGATTAAAAGAAATAAAAAAAGATGGGAAAAAAAAATCAGGGAAACAATGAATAGGAAGGACGAAAGAAGAGAAAAGAGACAAAACTAAAGAATAAAGGGAAAGGTGATGCAAAAATCTGTTAATAATTGTTAATCGTCATTTAATTCCATGTAAATTCTCTGAGGGGAGCAGACGGGAATCAGACGGTGGTCAGACGATGGTCAGACGGGAACCACCAGGGTCCAGCTGATACCATGTTATCACGATACCTGACTCCAGGTGCTGATTTGATCTGATTGTTTTATCACGACTTTATAAATATGACGATTGACTTTCGTATATTAAACAGACTTTGCTACAGTTCTAAACAAACTTGGTAAAATAATTTGCTCCTGCTACACACGTGGTTTTGAGCACCACCTGCAGGACTGTGGAGGAACTGCGACATGAGTGAGAGCTTCACCTAAAGTCATGAGCGCTCCCAGGAGGAGCCAGCCGGCCTGCGTGCGGTGCAGCGACAGACGACTGTTCTGGGCGGCGGAGCGCAGCAGGTCCTCCGCGATACTCACCACCATCTGAAATCATCAGCACGTCAGTGAGCGGCAACTCGAGAGACACGTCTACTAAATGATGAACTAAACGCTGCACACACCTTGTCCTTGGAGTGAGGGATCCCGAGCGGACACTGGTGCACCGCGCCCAGCAGGGCGGCGATGGCGAAGCTGTAGCCGCTCACGGCTTCGGGGGAGCTCTTCAGGGCCGTGATGCGCTCGGCGCAGCGGTCCAGCAGCGGGGTCAGCTGATTGGGCAGCGCCACGGCGACGCAGCGCAGACACCAGGCGGCTGCCAGACGGGCCGCCATGCTGGGGTGAAGGAGCACCGACATCACCGTCTCCAACAGGCCTGTATAGCGCGGGGGGTTCAGATTATTACACGGTAATAACGTGACTCTACACGTTTCCTATTCGGGTGTTTCTCACCGATAGACGGCTCCTGGATGAGGGGCGCGGCCGTGGCACTGAGACTCTGCACCAGGCTGCCCAGCTCTTTAAGGGCGCACACCATGACGTGCTGGCTGGCGGAGACGTCGGCTGCCGTGCCCTTGTTCTCCCCGCTGCTGTCGCTCACCACCGCCTCTGTGCACGCGGACGGAAAGAACAACAAGTGGTTTTGAGTTTCCTCTGATCAACATCGCAAAAACAAAATGTTTTTTTAAAGTCTGCACGCCAATCAGATTTGTAATCAGATATTAACATGAATCAAGAGATAGTTTTACTTTCTCTTCAGTCATTTATAGATTATTCTTCACCTCACTGCTTACAAACTGTGTAAATACTTCCTGCACATGTACTGTATATACATTATAACAGGTCACAAACATGACACAGCTCTTTTATACAATTATGGCCAAAAAATATGTCTCCCCCTCACACTCGTCACTAATCATCAGTAATTATCCTAAATACTCTTGTGTAAATCTGTTGTAAAGGCAGTGAAGTGTAGAATAATGTAAGATGACAGAAGGAGGTTTGATCTTTCAGCTTAAAGCAGTCACAGAGTAAGAGTCAACCAGAAAATAATAAATAAATCACACAAGACGAGAGGAGCCGCCGACGCGACGCCGATTCCTTACAGCGTGAAATCCGGCTGCATGAAATGCTGTCACGTGTGTCGTCTTCAGGAGAGCCAGACTAAACCTAATTACCCTACTGAGTGCTCCGTAATAGTGTGTGTTCTCACAAACGCTTTATTACACACCTCATGTGCAGTATTAATGCTGCGTGTTATCATTTCATGTCTTATTTATTAATCACATTGTTAGGTTTAGAGGATCTTTAATAATATATTTTTTCCCTCATTAAGTTATTAGCAGTCATTGAATTAGGCTTTAATTAAATAACTAGAAATAAAATACATATTTAGCATGTGGGGAAAAAACTAATTTAAAATCCAGCTGTAAACATAATTCAATTATATATATATTTTTTTATTTCCTTTTTCTAAGGTTTTGTCTTTTATTCATTTGTTTATTTATTATTTTTGGTTTGCCTTTGTCTGGTTTTATTTATCTTTTCCTGTTTTTTAATTTATTTGTTTATTTATAATTTTTTTCCTTTATCTGTTTTTATTTACTTTTCTTCAGTTTTTTTTTTTTTTACTTTTTTGCTTGCTTTTGTCTGTTTTTAATTACTTTTTCTTCTGTTTTGGTCTTGTTTTTATTTATCTGGTTTATTTATAACTTTTTTTGTTAGCCTTTATCTGGTTTTATTTACTTTTTCTTGTTTTTTATTTATTTATTTGTTTATTACTTTTTTGTTTGCTTTTGTCTGGGGTTAATTACTTTTTCTCCTGTTTTTTTTTTGTTTAGAACTTTTTCTGTTTGCCTTTATCTGGATTTAATGACTTTCTTCTGTTTTGTTTTATTTATTTATTTATTAATGTTTTTGTTGGCTTTTATCTGTTTTCATTTACTTTTTCTTCTGTTTTTTGTTTTGTTTGTTTTTGTTAATTAGTTTATTTAGTTTAATTCATTTTAATTGATGCAATAAAGAATAAAATGTTAATTTGAAATTTAAAATGCAGTTTCAATTCATAAATTTTTCTAGTGTTAATATATTTTTATCTCATTTTATTTCTTATTTAATTTTTGTGCTTTTGTATGGGATTTATTTTATTTCTTTTTTTTATCCTGCCTTTACTTTTAGTTTTATTGTTCTCTTTTGTTCCTCTCTTTAACTTTCAAGTACAGTGTGTCCAAAAATGTCAAAATTTCGGAATAGTTCCTACACATCTCCTACACGTCTCCTACGGGTCCGGGGCGTTTCCCTTTTCTGCGACGTGCCCGGGCCTGTGGGGGCGGCGGTGTGTTTCTACAGAGTTTCAGCTCGGTGACAGCACAACATGAGCCGCGCGTACAGGACTGGAAG
Source organism: Clarias pachynema (assembly GCA_030014365.1). NCBI lineage: Eukaryota > Metazoa > Chordata > Actinopteri > Siluriformes > Clariidae > Clarias > Clarias pachynema. The sequence goes on along the minus strand of JAQMYL010000013.1, from coordinate 16,697,168 downwards.
AGCGAAGCTCAGGGAAGTGAAAACAAACCAAAACAATCCAAAGCACCTCAATCAGGATTAGCAAACGAAAATGAGATAGAGAGAGAGACGCAGGAGGAACGAGAGAAAACAAACGGAGAGTACTTACTCTGCAGTGCTCTGAACCTGGATATTTCCCCCCCATTTTGCTCCTTACCCACTGCCCTCATCTGCTTGCTGATGGCCTGACAGATGTCCTTGGCGGCGGCGATCTGGGCCTTCTCCCCGAGCAGGGCGCCGAGCGTGGCGCGCAGGGCGAACGAGACGCAGCGGCGCGAGTACACCGCCTCCACGTGGCTCTGTGTGGCGCGCGGGTGAGCGACCAGCTCCAGCAGGTGGTTCAGGAAGGTGGAGAAGTTGCGCTCCAGCCACTGACCGCCCAGCACCGTCACGAACACCACGTACGCCTGAGGGACGGACACGGGAACAGGAGACGCGTACATTTAGACGAGCGTTCTCTCTCTCTATAGGCTCAGTGAGATCAGATGATGTTTGCGACGTCTCACCTCAGTGACTCCTACGCGCACCTCCCTGCTGACCGACGCTCCTCCTTTCAGCATCTCTCCGCCGCTCTTCAGGAAGCCCGAGCCGCCGCGCAGGAAGCCCGTGGACATCAGCTCCAGGACCTCGTCCAGTGTCGCGCGCTTCACGTTCTGTCTCATCACTGACACACACACAGGACGAGGACGAGGATTAACAACAGGGATACTGTGTGTGAAGCAGCAGAACAGTAAGATGATGATGATGATGATGACGACCTGCAGCCTGTTTGGGCATCAGCGCCGTCGCCATGACGGTCCCCAGCAGTTTGGACACGGCCACGCGCACGCCGTAATTGGATCCCTCGAGAGCTTTGAAACACAGCGTGGCCACGTTCTCCAACTCCGCCGTCCACATGAACACCGCCTCGTTCTGCAGCTCCAACAAACACTACAGAGAGAGAAAGAGAGAGAGAAAGAGGCAGAATTGGTGAGACAGAAAGAAAGAAAGGAAGAGAAGGGGACAAAGGGAAAGAGAGAGAGAGAGAGAGACAGAATGGGAGACATGAGTGGAGAGAGAGAGAGAGAGAGAGAGAGAGAGAGAGAGTGCTGACCTTGGCCACGGCGCAGCGCACCGCCATCGACCGGTCTGTGAGGAGAGAGCGGGCGTTCTTATAGATGTCTCTGTGGCACGAGGCGGCTGCGGCCCCCAGACCGCTCAGCACCTTTTGCAGGCTCAGGAGGATCTCGCCTCGACCCTGAGACTGTCTCACACACACACAGACACACAAACGCACAAAGAAAAACACAAATAAGTTTGCAAGCAGCGATGAGCGGGCCCAAGCACCCTGCGAAAAGGGCATATTTCAATACCATTCTGACATAATTTTAGAAATATTTTATGATGTTATGTTTAGACTTCCTCCTCCCCAGACACTGGTGGGAAAAAAAAAAAAACTCAACGTGATGTCACTCAATATGATGTCACACAGAAAGTTATTAACCACTTTTCGGCGCAAGTTTAAGGCACCGTCATGTGAGATATCAAAAATCCCTTCGCAATTTTGCATCCTCGATGTCTTGAGATCACATCGGCCCGGTTTGGTGGCGATCGCGTAATTCCCCTAGGAGGAGTACATCAAAATCCATCGGGTGCGTTTTGCGAACGACACAAAATAACTGACTTCCTGTCGAGTCGAGTCCAGGACATGCGATGTGAAAGTTGTTCGGCTCAACGAGCTCTAAATGTGTACCGGGTTTCATGTGCATACGTGAAAGTGTGTATGAGCTACGCAGCAAAATCTCTCAGGCGTCCTACTGGCAGCGGATTCCAACCTGTCTGAGTGTTTGAGCTCGTTAAGACCCACAAAAAGCCCCAAATAGTGGAAAAGAAAAAAATCCTTAGGAAAACAATAGGGTCCTTCACACACTATGACAACATAGTGCTTAGTGCATAGACGTCATAGTGCTTGGGTCCTAAAACCACACACCATGATCACTACACACACATAGAACTAGAGCCTTTAAAAAAAATCTTATTTAAATTAAACATGTACAAACCAAAGGATCCACTCAGGATTTAAAAGACTGAAAGATTTAAAAGAGTGAGTGACACCACTAAATACCCGCCCATCCCCCATAATGTGTATGTGTAAACGGCGTGGTGAGGCGGTAATGTGCGGCGGCGCCGTGCGGTTTCCACTTCACCTCAGCGTTCTTCAGGGCTTTCAGGAGGTTGTTGATGGTTTCTGGGAAAGAGCTGCCGAGCATTCGGCCCATCCTCTCGTAAAACGCTCCGACGCACGCCACCGCCGCCCTGAACCAAACACACACACACACGCACACACACAGAAAAATAAAGGAAGAGAGAGAAAAAAAAAAAAACGAGTTTGCATTAGAACATGATTTTTACATCTATGTTTTATTTCCGGCCTTTTTTTTTTTTTGGTTTCATTTACAACTCACAGTTTGGTGGGCAGATACGCCGGCGTGTCGTCTTTGTTCTTGATGATGTCGTTGCACTTGTCCAGGGTCTGGAAGACGGTGAAGGTGTCGCCGATGCTGTACAGCGTGGCCAGGTTGGTAGCCAGCAGCTTGCGCGTCGGCGGTCCGGGGTTGCTGCTGATCAAACCCGTGAGCTGCTCCACCAGCTTCTTCTGCTTCTCCTTCACATCGACCTGCTCAAGAACGTATATTAAAAAAAATGAGCAATTTAATTCTAAGATCATGTAAAGAAGAAGAAGACGACACGGACTAATCCGCTCCTGAGAGGTGGAACAGAAACGCGTTCGCTTTGTAGTCTCGCACAATGACATCACTCTTAGACTAATCATGCAGAAGCGGTGGATAGCGGGGACGGGAATCTCCCGATACGATATTATGAGGATACATCGATTAAAATCGGGATTCTATAAACATCAGGATTTTATAAACATCCCGATTTGAAGGAACATTTTTCATCAAGTTTGTTATGATTTTAAATTTAGAAAAAAAAAAAGTAATGAGTAATTAAAGGTCGTCCATTCCTTATAACATTAGTTTTTTCCATCAAAAACCAAGTACAGCATTTAAACACTACAAACTAAGTTGAAATATAAGAGTTTAACATTTAACTTCAAATTGGATTAAACGAAAAAAAGCTACATTGTTACAGAGCAGCTCGTATCTGTTATATCATCCGCTGTATTTATTATTCCTTAACAAACTTAGTGAAAAATTCACTCTGACCAAAAACGAAAACAAGAAAAAGTGAGTAGTTCAGAGTGCGCCACCTGTAGGATTATAAAGAATCTGCAACGTTTTACTGCCTCAAAGTCTGAAAAAAACACAACATGACTCACATCTGTTTTTTGTTTTTTTTGACTAATTAGCGCTGGGGGTGTTTTGAGACGGGTGTAACGGGTGTGTATGAGACTAATTCGCTTACAGATTTCTGAGAAAAATAAAAAAGGCAGATTGGAGGATTTTGATGCTCATGATTTTTGCTAATCATGAAATCGCATTTCTGTTGGACCGCTCCTTCTGCGCTCGGCACGAAACCGTTTATATCGAAATCATTTATATTCGGACAATGAATGTGTAGTGAAGTCGAGCAACAGCTCATAAACTGTGTGAGATGTTCTTCTCTGTCAGTTACGTAAGGAGTCTCCAGTGTCAGTGCTCGCACGCTCGTACCCTGTTAGCAGCTACGAGGACCTTGTTGAGGAAGCGGAGCCACTCGAATATAAACACGGGTCTCTTGGCCTCTGTGATTTGGGCCAAGGCGTCTTCATTAAGCAGCAGACTGTGTGCCAGCTCCATGGCGGCGGCAGCACTGAGCGCGGCGTGTCTCCTGTACACCTGAGGGCACCTTAACTTCCTGGAAAAAATAAAAGATAAATAAATAACTGCACAGAAAATCACACACTAATAAATTAAGTATCTAATCATTAAGGCTAGTGTTTGAATGACACTTGGAGCCTCCACATTTAATTAAACATTTCACTCTCATCACTTGAACAGTTTAGAGCGTCACCTGCAGGATTATAAAGAAACAGCGAAATTTTACTGAAGTCTTGAGTTGTGAGGCTAATTAGCGCTTGTGGTGTTTTCAGATGTGTGTGTGTGTGTGTGTGTGTGTGTGTGTGTGTGTGTGTGTGGAAAAAAAGGCAGATTGAAGGCTTTTAACCAAACGAAAATAGATTTTTTAATTATTAATTACATTTATAATAATAGAGACACACCGGTCGATCAGATACTGACCGGAATTGGTTGTTTTTCAAGCTCGTCCAGACCTGACCAATCGTGTCAGATATCACCGATTCTGTCCCGAGTGCCTGAGCTTCTGAGAAACACATTTTCTTGGCGTTACGTTATCAAAAGTTGTATAAAGAGCTAAAAAGCTTCAGATCTGCCTTTTTTCTCCAAAGTCTGCAATAGATTCAGTTATGTGGTGAATCACGTAGCGCCACACTGACTCCAGAATCGTTTTATTTATTGTTTTTACATTTATAATAATAGAGATGAAGCCAATAACCAGAATTGGTGGGTTTTTGGTTTAAAATGCGTTTTTTTTTATAGCAATACATTATAAAAAAAATAAAAATCATGTCCATTAAAATCTGCCTTTTTTGGCTCCAAACACACTCGTTAAACACATCCCAAGAGTGTGGAGGCATTTGAGGAGGTAAAACGTCGCTGTCTCTTTATGATCCTACAGGTGGCGCACTCTGAACCATTTACACATTTTCATCCCATGTGGTACAAGCAGTGGTCGAATTGTAAAGAAAACTAACCATTCAAAATGATTGCAAAATATGTCAAATATTTAAGAACAGTCTTATTAAGCTTAATTAAATCAACTTTAAACAAAACACAGAGTTTTAATATTTCATTTTAATGACACATTTTACATAATACACATAATTATTAATCTGAAGGGTCAAATCAAGCCCTGAGTGAATTATTCGCTTAGAAATAATAACCACGGCGGATGACGGAGATACGCGTCGCCTAGTTAAACATTAAACTCTAGTATTTGAAGTTAGTTTGTATTGTTTAAACACTGCGCTTGTTTATTTTTACACGAGAAAACTAATTTTATAAGAAACGTGCTACATTCTATTACTCGTTAAACTTCTCCTAAAGGTTTAAAACCGTAACAAAATCTGAGATATGAATAAAATCGTGATATTTACAGACCTGTAATCGAGGTATCGTGATAATATTGTATCAGGATGTGACTCATCATTCCCATCCCTAATAACAGGCACAAGGGCGCGTTCCAAATACAACCCTACTGTAAACGGAGTGCACTAGGTAGTAGGCGCGAGGCCGTGTATTACACAAGAAATAAAGGGCACCTGTATAGGCTGGACCCCACTATTTGGGATACAGCCTACTTCCTTCTTTTAATATATATAGAAAGCTCTGTATGTAAGCGTAGCTTTTTTTTTTTTTTTTTTTTTTTACCAACTCACACACAAACAGATGATATTTTTCTCGATATATAGCCGACACGAATGTTCTAATCACTCCCAGCCTGGCTGTCAATCAGGACAGGCACTGACATTAGGGATAGCTTTTCAGTGCTAACAAGCTAACATCCGAGAGCCTTCAATACAAACCAAACAAACCCGGCGGATCCTGAAATAAACACTCCGAGTGTGTGGAAGTTTTTATCTCCAGAGATATTTAACACATCCGCCATGTTAGAGTTTATTACTAACAGGATTAATAACCTGACAACACGAGAAATGTTATTAGTCTTACCTGCCGTTGCTCTGCTAGCCGTGTGTTGCTAAGCTACCTAGCGACACCTCTCCGGAAGTAGGAGGGATTTCAAAATACAGGCACGAAATAATAATAATAATAATAATAATAATAATAATAATAATAATAATGTAACAATTATTATAATAATTATTATTATTATAATAGTTAATTTCATGCTTATTATAATCATTATTATAATAATTATTATTATAATAATTGTTAATTTCGTGCCTTATTATAATAATTCTTAAATTATTATTATTATTATTATTATTATTATTATTATTATTATTGTTATTATTATAGCTTAATAATAATAATAATAATAATAATAATAATAATAATAATAAATTAACAATGATAATAATAATAATAATAATAATAATAATAATAATAATTTACCAATAATAATAATAATAATAATAATAATAATAATAATAATTTAACAGTTATTATACTATTATTATTATTATTATTATTATTATAACAATAGGTGTAAACCATATTTTTTAAATTCTATGAACAACCTGAAGAACCTGCGAGCTTGGAGAGGGTGCGCATGAGGAAGCCCGTACTTCTAATTAAGGTGCTTATTAAACCCACACATCCCCAAAATTATCACAGTCAGGGCCATCCCAGGTTCAGTCATTTCGGAATTAACTTGTGCCCCCGACATGCATTGCTGACTAATATTTGAGCTGCAACCTTCCCAATTTCCAACTGAAAGGGCAAAGGTTGCTTTTTTGGTGTCTCTGCTCACAGGCAAAGCACTCGATTGGGCCACCGCATTGTGGCAGCACCTCCTCCCAGAGCACGCCACCCTAAGTGCCTTTGCTGATGCACTTAGGGCCACTTTCCATCATCTGCATGAGGCGAGCAGAGCAGTGTCACCCCTCCTTTCCAGTCGTCAGGGGAGAACGATCGGTCGGGGACTACCCAGTAGAGTTTTGCATATAAAAATCACACATAAGCCCTCAGAAAAGGCTGACACGTCAAGACAGGGCAACAGTTCATTTTTAGTTTTCAGAGCCCCGAACAGTCTCGAGGAGACAGCGGAACTCTATTTATTTTTTGGTTTTCAATGTTTTTTTGGTTTTCTTTTCAGTTCCCCAATTGATAAACCCATAAGCACTCTTACACCCTCCTACTGTATTTCACTAACCCCTCTCAGAAGTCCTGCATAAGAGCATCTTATAAGCATTATTACTTCACCAAAATGAGGTGGTGAGAAGTTACGGCCATGAACTGCTAATCCATTCTGCTCTGCACATGTGGGTTCGTATCCCTTCTTCCTTGTTTGTGTACAATTATGGGGCAGTGAAAGCTCAGTGTGTTAAGGCTCTGAGTTACTAATCAGAAGGTCAGTGGTTCAAGCCCCAGGTGCACCATGCTGCTTCTGTTGGCCCCTTGACCAAGGCCTTTAGTCGGCTCCAGGGGAACCATATAATGCCAGACCCTGTGCTCTGACCCGCTGGGATATGCGATGAATGAATGATGTCACTGTGCAGTAATGTACTGTATATGTGTTGAATAAAGGCTTTAAGAAAAAGTTTAGGAAGCAGTGAAGAGAAGAGAAGACTTAAGAAATATCCTGCACACCAGTAATCTGTTGCTGGAGACTGATGCTGCGGTGCTGAGTGAAAGGGAAGTTCTTCTAGAACAGATGCGGAAGAAATGACCAGTCATTCACCAACCACTGAATGCGTAGTCACAGCTTTAAAACAGAAGTCACGCACTACGTGAGTTTACAGTATCAGCTTGTCAACCTAATTCCCTATGCCGTGCCACCCTTTAGAGACTGTACAAAAGGGACACTGGCCATGACAGTACATTGTCACTTACAGTACGCTGTATTGTACAGTGATCGTAGGATGCTTGCGTCTCTTTGCTTCATTTTTCTTTTGCTCTTTGTCCCTGTTATAAGTAAACCCTAATAAAAGAACGACCTCCCATGGTGAGGATAGTGTCCGCATTTCTGGGGTTTTCTATTTACTTTCCTTGATTTATGTTGGAATTTTCACGTGTTGATCCCAAGGGAAAAGATCCTGCTTTTGGTCGGTGAGTATATGTTTACGCACCACTTTACCGGATGTGATACCTGAATTAGCATCTATTAAAAAACTTAAGTCTCACCTTTGATTCCAAGTATTATGACTTAATTATTGTACATTCTCCCATGACTATTAAATGATTATTAATTATAATAATATTTATATTATACGTTATATTCCTGTCCGACCCCGACACACAGATTATCAAATACAGTAGGCTACATGTAAATAAAATACATCAGCAATATTAATGAATCATCCCGAAAACAACATTTTCAAAAACAACCGAAACACAAAAACTGAAAAACAAAAAGCTTGTTTGCAGTGACTAAATATGGGCAAAATATTTTTCACTGGCACAAAGAAGATGCAGTTTGTCACCGTATATCATCATCATCATCATCATCATAAGGAGGTCTTCCAGCTGAGATCACTTTCCACTAAATTTCACAATTGCCAGAGCTGTTGTTTTTTTCCCCCTCAAGCCCACATGCCCGGCCGGAGACTGTGACAATTGTATCTGATTGCTCTCCTTTTACAGTCATGACTGCTGGAAAGAAATATTGCATTTTTATCATAATGAAAAAATGCGAACTCGCTAAACCTAGGACCTCAAAATCTAATTCTGTCTGCGCCACATCAGGGCTCTGAAATAAGAACAGGACGTTTGTTAGAAACATACACACGGTACGGAAGTCAAAAGTTTAGACACAGACAACTCCGTGGTCTTTCCTGATTTTATTTCTTTCTACATTGTAATACAATACTGAAGGCGTCCAAAACATGCAATAGTGAACATTCAAACAGATATTGAGATGTACTGTATCTGCTACTTATACTCTGGAAAGCCTTCATAACGGCTCTAGTCTGAGGTGCTGTTTGTAATTTGGTGAAAAGCATTGAAGTAAAGATGTGTCCAAACGTTTGCCTGGTGCTGTATATCCCCATCATTATACCAGTTACAGGATTAACTACCTGGCATGGGGCATTTCCTCATTTCTGCCCTGTCAGATACAGTAGCTGCACTATAATCATACAGACACAGAGGAGAGAGATGAGGGAAGACCCTAAGAAATCTCTATCTATCTATCTATCTATCTATCTATTTTTTAAAATAAGTATTTATGCTTGTTCTGATGTGATACGATTTCTTAATTGGAAATTTAATCTTCCAAAACATCACAAAAATCTTCAAATCTTCTCTGCTTTTCTTATATACGAGAATACTTCCCCAACTGCAGTAATTAAATATTAGCATATTTCCAAACTAGCATACATCCTTAATTTTCCTCTTTAGATATTAGCATACGTCCATACTAGCGTACTTTTTAGTTTCCTTTTTTGAATGTTAGCATCCTTCCGAACTAGCATACATCTCTAAATCCCTTCTTTAAACATTAGCATACTCCCAAACTAGCATACTTCCACAATTCCCATTTTTAGATATTAGCATATGTTCAAAACTAGCATCCTTCCATAATTTTCCTCTTTGGATATTAGCACTTGTCCATACTAATGTACTTCTTAATTTCCTTTTTTAAATTTCAAACTAGCATACATCTTTAAATCCCTTCCTTAAATATTAGCATACTTTTAAACTACTTCCACAATTCACTTCTTTAGATATTAGCATAGTATTGGCATTAGATGGCCATACTAGCATACTTCTTAATTTCCTTCATTAAATATCAGCACACTCCCAAATTAGTATTATTCCGTAATTTCCTTCTTTAGCGTACTAGCATACCTACTTGATTTCCTTCTTTGAATATTAGCGTATGTCCAACCTAGCATACTTCCTTAATTTCCTTTTTTAGATAATAACATACTTCCAGACTAGCATTCTTCCTTAATTTTCCTTCTTTAGATATTAGCATACTTTCAACCTAGCGTACGAGGTGGTATCAAAAAGTTAATAAACTAATTTTGTAACCACCAGCACAAGGCTGCAAGCACAGTCACAGGTCAACACCTTCATCAATTAGTTTGCTTAAAGTCCTTGTCCTGTGTACTGTACATCAGGAGCTGTGCAACCGGTGCTCTTCTATTCTATTTCTTCAGCCGAGGGCCTGGAGAGAGCTGATTGGAGAAAATCCCAAAAAATAAGCAGACAAGTCTGTCCACAGGCTGCTGAAAAAGTTTTGAAATCGAATAAATGAGACGCTCGGTCTGTCAGCTGTGCTTTGTTTAGCTCACTGACGTCAATAGAGACAAACGTATTGTTTATCTCGATTTATTGTCAGCAAAAGACAGAGTTTTTATATGTTTGGCCAAACGCCTGACGTCATGTACATCTGTTACTTCAAAGGACTAAAAACATTTAATTATGTCCCGCTGAAATCCCGAAGAACAAAGAGTGGAAGTTGTACAGATGTCTGTCCAGAGATGAACTATTAAGGGTTAGCTCAAGGAAAGAGAGAGAGAGAGAATTCCAGTCCTCAGATATTTGCATAATTCCAAACTAGCACACTTCCTCAATTTACTTTTTAAAATATTATCATACTCTATACTAGCATAGTTAGAGTTTTGGTTTAGAGTTATTTTTCCTGTAATTAATTTTAAATTACAATTAATTTTAAAAGTATTATTTTTTATATTCAATAGAAATTATTTTAGTGAAAATACCTAAATTTAATCTAAAGTAAATTGTGTACAGCTGTTTATTTATTTATTTATTCAATTATATAATTTTATTATTTAATTAAAATTTAAATTAAATAATTTAAATAGTTTTTTTTTTTTACTTTCATTAGGCATTATTTGACTAATTAATTTAAACTGTGGATGAAATTAAAATGTTTTCAAATTGTAAAAATGTATTTAATTAACTGATTAAATTCTACTATAAAATTGGATGTACCCTTTATTAGTCTTTTTATTAAAAACATTAAACAAAAAAATTTAAACTTAAGTCCAAAGCTTCTAGAAATATAACACTACAGTGTTAAAGAAAATCTAGACCTCTTAATTTATTTTCAATATTTTAAAACCTTGTCTTTGTAAGCTTTTTTTCACATTTCTTTCACACTGATCATTTCACACTTACTATTATTTAATTAATTTTATTTATTTCTCTTTCTAACTCGTTTCTAACTCATTCTCTATAGCGCTTATCCTGTACAGGGTCGCCGGCGGCCTGGGGCCTTTCCCAGGGGCCTCGGGGCAGTAGGCGGGGTACACCCTGGATAGCTTGATAGATCAGAAACATGACCAGACTCTCTCTCTCTCTCTCACACACACACACACACACACACACACACACACACACACACACACACACACTATGGGCCGTTTTAAAACACCAATTAGCCTAAAATGCATGTCTTTGGACTGTAGGAGGAAAACAGGTTACCTGTAGGAAACCCACCCACACCGGGGGAGGACATGCAACTCCACACCCAAAAACCCAAGGTAACATTCAATCCCCCAACCCTGGGGGAGGTGACAGAACTAACCACTGACTGCTTATTACTGCAATGCCGCTTATTTGAAAATCAATAAACCTTAATTATAATAAATGAATGATGATTTATTCCCGTAATCATTAATCCATCTTCAGTATGAGCTTCACTCTGGATTCTGGATCTCAGGAATTCTGGTTGTACAAAAACATCATATAATACTTAATTTCTTTTTAATACCTAAAACTTGTCAAGAATTTCAACTTTGTCCTGGATTATTTTCCTAATGCAGCGCTCAGCCGTGTGTGTGTGTGTGTGTGTGTGTTATTCCTTCTTACTTTAGGACATTAAAACAGTCCATCATTCCTAAAATGGGATTTTGCCTCGACTAAAATATGACAGAATAACAGAACAGAGTTCTGAGAGTAAAAACTCCCTTTATTTCTCTATATAATCCCCTGATACTGTACACTAATGCACTCATCACAGTGTCTCACTAGTGCTTGGACACCATCAAGGTTCTTTCTACTGAGACGCTGGCCTCCCAAGAACTCCTTTACATGTGGACAAGTTCCTGTAACGTCCACCTCACCGGATTAGCATTCAGGAACTTTTTAAAAAATGTTTTTACAGCTTCATTCGCCAGAAATGTAAATCCCGGATTGACTTGTAGAAGGATATCTAATCTGTCTGGCCCCGTGTGTGTTTTGAAATTCTAAATGAATCATCGAATCCTGAACACCTTGGACGAACACACGTCGGCATTAATCATGCACACTGCTGTTGTCTGTCTAGGATACAGGATTGGGAAATCGGGAAACGTCAGGGAACTGTGACAGTCCGAGTCACTGCTGCACATATGATTTATCAGATGGGTGTGTGTGTGTGTGTGTGTGTGTGTGTGTGAGTATGTATGTACACGCATGGTTTCCTTTTAGTACAAGTGAATTCATGCACCGCAGCAAATTAGATAAGAGATGTAAGCAAGAGATAAGAGGAGAACGAGAAGACGGAGGAGGAGCAAAGGAAACCCCACCCATTCTGTCTGGTGTCAAAGCTGATAACTAGAGGAGGAATGTTTTTGTAAGAGAGCATGAGAGAAGATCTCAGAGGGAATGGTTCGAGAGGAAGAGATGGAGGAGTGTGGAATGTAGAGGTTGTAAAAAGTGCGACGAAAAGAAAAGATCGGATACCAGTGAAGACCAAGACCATTCTGTGGTGGAGAACTTCAGGAACAGGTGAGAGCTTGAGCTTCATGCTGAACTGTCATGTTTGGATTATTGCGCAGTAATCCGGCTTTATTCATAGTTGATTGAAATGATAAAGATGGTGAACTTTTCATGAACTGTATGTGTGTGTATGTGTGAAAATTCTTGCTAAATGTCCAGTATCAAAGGGTGTAACCGTGATGGAAGATACACATCTGACGGAACATCTGGCTGTGACACGGCACCAAATAATAATAATAATAATAATAATAATAATAATTATTATTATTATTATTATTATTAATAAATATAGATCTTTTAATAGAAGGGAAAAAAATCAAACCTATACTTGCACACATATTAATTGCGTAAGCGTGCAGTTTGGTACAAACTCCGAATTCCTGACAGATTTATCTCCAGTAAGCGTCTCATGCTGCCTCCGGACTCTGTCCTAGAGAAAAAAAGCGATTTCCCAACTGAGAGACATCTCACTCAGCACTCCGCTCAAGTCTGGTCTCGTCCGTCTTACCTGGTACGAAAACCTGTTCTAAGCTAATGACATGCGCGCACACACGTACACACACACTCGTGCACACACAACCTGGACACGTGAAAAGAGACACCCCGAGACACCCCTGACATCTGTTTATAGTTAATAGTTTTTAAAAAAAGTGATTTTTCCTGACTTTTTTTTTTTTGTCCGTCTCTCAGACGCGGCGTGTTTAACAAACAAAATTCCATCTTAAGCCGTCGAGTCGCGACAGGACTCCAGAAGGAACAGATGTTTTCTGCAGATGTTTGTCTCATCTGGTGACCAGGAACGAGAGCAAATCTAAAACACACGCATGATTGATCTTGTGAGTAATCCAGTCCGGCGAGTCTGGAATCCGGTTCAGCATGATTTCATTTTTGCAGGGAGAGAGGAGATGTGCGGATCTCACTCAGTCTTGCACGAGTGTTTCATTTTAATCTCAGATTTAGTCCTAATTACTGTTTCTGCAGTCAACAATACGCTGAATCAGAATGATTCATGCTGAAGCTCCTCAGCACTATTTGTTGTTTTCTCACCTGCACCTGGATACTGGCGTGATTTATAATTCCAACTTCACACAATGTAGAATTCCTTTCAAAATTTTCTTCCTCTTGTCGCAGATATTTGCGATTTGATTTGTACGTCCCTCTAACAAGCTTCTGAAACTCACTTACGCTCGTTCACACACTACGGGCAATTTGGGAACGCCAATAAGTCTAATCTGCATGTCTTTGGACTGTGGGAGGAAACCGGAGAACCCGGAGGAAACCCACCAAGCACGGGGAGAACATGCAAACTCCATGCACACAGCGGGAATTGAACCTGTACCCTGGAGGGTGTTAACCACTAGGCCACCGTACCGCACCAACCAATTTCACTGAAGGACTAAAAGGAACGGAAAGAACTCGTTTGTAACCGCTAGACTACCTGTAGCTCCATCCAGTTCTTATTAACCCTAGTGGTCAAAATTGGAACTGCAGCAAGAGTACACACTCACTACACTACTGTTGTGCCAATATGCCTACTCTGTATGGATTTAGGATGCAACCCAGAGGAAACACTTCAAGCACGGGTAGAATATGCAAACTCCACTTACACTCCCACCAGACCCAGGGTGGGAATCGAACCTTCGAACCATGGAGGTGCTGACCACTACTACGCCAACAGTAACGCAGTTTAAAAAAAATACTTCAAATGAAGGATTTTATCTCCTGGTAGAAAGGTGTACTGTAGACAGTGTTTGTGTTTGTGTGAGACGTACCCAGATATCGCGAGTTTGAATCCCAGACGAAGCTGTAGACTCCGCAGCCAGGGGACCTGGAGAGAGCTGATTGGTCGAGATGGGTGTGTTGCGTCACGAGTTTAAAAAGCTTCAGTTGCCTGGCGTCATTTGACACGTGATAGTCGTCGCCTCTTCATGAGTGGTAGTTGTAGCCTTGATGAGGGAGTTCGCTAATGATGGGTTGAAATCTGCTACAATTAAACTAGAGAGAAAATGGGCAAAAAACACCCCCCCCCCCCCCAAAATACATAAATAAAGTGCTTTCTTTCTAAAAAAGGTACAATAACATCTAAGAGGTTTTGACGAACAGGTCTGTTTACTTCTGTTGTAATTCACGTCCTCGGTCGCAAGATGCAGTGTGACTAATGTGAACTTAACAGCAATTAGACATTCAAGGCAAATTGCCACCAACTCAACACCCACACTAACTGATGAGAATTTATTTGTGTAATGAAAGTGTTGATCAAACGTGTCTAAGCCACCTTCCTGAAACACAAACTGTCGCTGTCACAACTTGACGTGACTGTTACTGTATAAGCAAGCTGCTAAGCAAAGACTTTAAAATGTTATGCAACTGCAACTGTGAAGTAACATCCACTGCATCCTGATATACAGTATATCTTAACAAAGGAAAAAGCGAAACTTTTGGCTCCATTACATAATGTTTTGGAAATAAATACTTAATTAGGTGCAACTTTTTAAAAACATTTTGAAAGTAATATCTGACCAAAAGTAGTGTCTAAACTAAACATTACACCATGTATATAGTAATCTCCATTCGTGTAATCTTTGCACAACAAAAGTGAAAATTTGCACACACAACTGTTGGAGATCTTGTAAGATCTAGACTTGTGAACTCGAATAGACCGGAAGAGTTGGATTGCAACGTTATCACGGTGGCACCTCGGAACATGAACTCTCCACTTTAACAATTTTCTCCTTAAGAACAGAAATTCTGCTAGAAATTTAATTGCCTCGGCATACGAAGCATCATCGGCTTGTTTTTCAATTTTGATTTTTTTTTACATTTTATGTAAGATTAGTGAAGACATAGCACTGCGCGTCTCAAGAATGTTAGCGAAGGACGGTAGCAAGAAGAAAAGGGAGCCGCTTTCAGTTTGGTTTTTAAAGCAGTCAGTGCCAAGAGGAATCATAAATTAAGATTAATTGAGGTTTAGTAACTATTTATTTTATATTTTACTTCATTGTTTGATTGTTGGAAATTGGTAATATTGGTAATGTTATTGGGTGGCTGGAACGGATTATCTGCATTTACATTATTGTCTATGGGAAAATGTGTTTTGCAATACAAAATTTCAACTTAAGAAAAAAAAGGCATTTAAAAAAAAAAAAAACAGCTTTCAAACAACACCAATGCAGGAGACGCGAGCATTTTAGCTGATGTTGGAGCTCTATTTCTGCCACAGAGCTCAATATTTATTGAATCAAAACTTTATAAAGCAGTGCAAACTCTTCATTGGCACCCGACCCAAAAATAAATAAATAATTAAATAAGTAAACAAAAAGTTACTGGTTATTCTGAGATTTGGAACAACATGAATGAATAAATAAATATAACGTTTATTTTAAAAAAATCCAATAGTATTATATAACGCCTGCAACATACAATAGCAACGCAGGTCGACAATAGACGCAGGTCTATAACATAGACTATTTAATTACATACATCATATTACACTCACACATAAAGTGCTGGCATACTGTAGCTGCAGGCAATTATCCTTTACCCGTCTTCCTCTTTTTTCTTTTCATGTTTTTTGTTTCTAAACTGGGAACGTAATGGCTTGGACCCACTGCCAGGTAATGAGTCAAGAATAAACCATGTCACCTCAGGGGTGTGTAGACTGCTTATATATTGTTTACTGCTATAAATGATTTGTGGTTTATTCAACAGCATTTTATAGTGTGAGTGACGTTACTCGCTGCATTGTTGTGAAAAGTGAAGGAGAAACTTTTTTTTCCCTGCATGCTCTGTGCCAAGGTGCCGCCCTAGACACCTGTCCGTGTCACCCATATCTAACCCCGCCTCAGGTGGAAAGTACTTACTCATGTATTTCATTTATTTTCAACATACTGTATGATGAGCCTGTAGTACATTCTGTTTACATTATGAGACATTAGAAAGGGTTTTTTTTTTTTGTCATAATTTTCCTTCACTCAGTTTCTTTCTTTTTTTTAACTGTGTTTTTTATTGAGATTTTTAACATATAGCATACACATAACGTTTACTTATGATGTTTACATTCACAGAACAATAAACAAATAATAAAATAAATGAATAAGTAATAAAAAATAATAATAATTTCTTAAACAAATAAGAACAGAGCCTGTGGTGAGAATACTGTAGAAAAAGTAAAAACATGGTGCATACAAAAGG
>JAQMYL010000013.1:16652029-16666574 GCA_030014365.1 Clarias pachynema | reverse complement strand
TTTGGGATTAGTCAAGGTACTGAAGAAACAGATATGTCTTGAGTTGTCATTTAAAGATTGCTAAAGACTCCGCTGTACGGACATCTAGAGGAAGTTCATTTCATCACCTACAGTAGGTGCCAGAACAGAAAAGAGTCTGGATGAATGTCTTCCTCGATCCCTGAGAGATGGTGGAATGAGGTGAGCAGTGCTGGAGGATCGGAGGGAGCGGAGGAGTGGGGTGGTAAGGGGGGAACGTGGGAAGGTTGAAAACGAGAGATGTGCCGCTGAATTGTGGGCAGAGACAGACCTACCAGGAGTGAGTTGCAGTAGTCCAGTCTTGAAAAGAACAAGGGACTGAACAAACACCTGAGTAGCCTGTGAAGAAAGAAATGGGCGGATTCTTCTGATGTTGTAAAGAAGAAATCAATAAGAGCGAGTGAGGTTAGTGATGTGTGGGGAAAAATACCCCAAGATTGCGGGCGGTGGCTGAAGGAGTGATCTGATTGTTGTCCAGGGAGATGACAAGGTCTTGACAGGGGAGATGAATCACCAGGGATGAACAGCAGTTCATGTTACCTTAGATTGAGCTTCAGCTGATGAGCTGCCATCCAGGATGAGATGTCTGCCAGATATTTTGAGATGCTGAGACAAGATGAAAGGATGAAAAGGATGAAAGAATGAAATAAATTAAAATGAAGAAATTAAATGCCATGGTTAGCTATCTAGGTTTTTTGTGCTGTAACGGTGTAAGAAAAAAAAAAAGAAAGAAAGAAAGACAGAAAAAAAGAAATGCCAAGGAAGGAAAGAAAGAAAGAAAGAAAGAAAAAAAGGAAAGAAAGAAAGACAGAAAAAAAGAAATGCCAAGGAAGGAAAGAAAGAAAGAAAAAAAGGAAAGAAAGAAAGACAGAAAAAAAGAAATGCCAAGGAAGGAAAGAAAGAAAGAAAGACAGAAAAAAAGAAATGCCAAGGAAGGAAGGAAAGCAAGAAAGAAAGAAAGAAAGAAAGACAGAAAAAAAGAAATGCCAAGGAAGGAAAGAAAGAAAGAAAGAAAGAAAAAAAAGGAAAGAAAGAAAGACAGAAAAAAAGAAATGCCAAGGAAGGAAGGAAAGAAAGAAAGAAAGAAAGGCCAATGTTAGCTAGCTAGTTCATTTGTCTATCAAGGGTGCAAGAAAGAAAGAAAGCCATGCTAATGCTAGCTAGTTTATTTGCATATTAATGGTATGAGAAAGAAAGAAAGAAATGTTAATCCTAGCTAGCTAGTTTATCTGTGCTGTATGGGTTGAAGAAAGAAAGAAAATAAGAAATGGCAATGTTAGCTAGCTAGTTTATTTGTGATGTAAAGGTTGAAAAAAAAAAAGAAAAGATGAAGGAAAGAAATACAGAAAGAAAGAAATGCAAAAGCTAGCTAGAAAGAAAGAAAAACATACAGATGTTAACTAGCAAGTTTATTTGTGATAAGGTTTGAGAAAAAGTAAGGAAAGAAAGAACCGCCAATGTTAGCTAGCTAGTTTATTTGCGTGGTAAGGGTGTGAGAAAGAAAGAAAGAAAGAAATGGCATGGTCAGCTAGCTAGTTTATTTGTGATGTAGGGGGGTGAGAAAGAAAGAAAGAAAGAAAGACCAATGCTAGCCAGCTAGTTTACTTGTGATATCAGGGTGTGAGAAAAAAGGGGGGAAATGCTAATCCTAGCTAACTAGTTCATCTGTGCTGTAAGGGTTGAGAATTTTTTTTAAATAATGGATGAAAATATGAAAGAAAGAAAGAAATACAAGCCAATGTTAGCTAGCTAGTATATTTGTGCTGTAGGGGTATAAGAAAGAAAGAAAGAGAAAGAAAGGTAGAAAGAGAAAGAAAGGTAGAAAAAAAAAAAAAAAAGAAAGACAGAATGAATACGCCAGTGTTAGCTAGCCTAGCTTATTTGTTCTATATTCAATAACACCTAGCTCGAACTAGCTAATTAGCCAAGTGTAAAAAGAAATGACTTTTTTTTTTTTTTTAAGAAAACTTTAGTGCTTAGCTTGACCTGAAAAAAGAAAGAAAAGGTAATAACAGAAGACGTTTGTATCTACAGTAACACGAGGCAACGCTAACCACAACGTCTCACTGTGACCTCAGCACGCAGGTCAAGCGCTAACTGCTTACATCACCGATTATACATCACTAAGCAACGACGCAGCACTCGATTTAGCACATCACATATACTGTTATTGCATTTCCCCGATTCACGCCGATGGCTCTCATGTGATATGAACTGTGTTAATCAAACTGGTAAAGTGTTGTGATGTACAATGTTGTTTTATTTTAATTAGATTTAATAAGAGAGAGACTGATGATTAAAGGGTTGCAGAGTAAATGTTGCGGTTTCTGGGGTCGTGCACTGTGTGATTTGTGTTTACTAACACCGTTTATAAAGTGGACCATCGCTCTGCAGCTGACCGTATCCGATCAAAAGTATTGGCATCCCAGACCAGGACCAACCCGATATGATTTATGACGGTCCGTTGCTTTCCGTGTCACAGCGATAATGACGTACTTTGGAAGTTTGTGTGTAAGGGGGATTTCTTTATGTGCCTGGATAAAGCACCACATGAAAGTTCTTCCTGCTTGTATTACACCACTTTCCTGTCTCTTGTGAAAGACACTGACTGTAATTGTGAAGCTGACAGAGGAAGCAGAAATAGAAGAAGAAGAAGAAAAAAAAAACAGCATGCGATAATAAAACACGTCTTAAGCAGCGCTCAATGAGACACACCCACACACAGACACTGAATACTCAGAAAGACAGACGCTGCTTTCTCACAGGCTGGAGGTAAGAGTTATTAATGCTTTGAAATTGTTGCATTAAAGGACTTTAGTCTGTGAACAAATCGTGGTTTTTATTTTGTTTTTTTTTGTGAATGTCATTTCTCTTTTCTAAAGATATTAGATTGAAGTAATTTCTGGTGTTCTGGTCACTTTTTGAGCAATGATGAAATTGAAAGCTACCTGTATGTAAAATGGAAGTTTTCGGTCTTCCAAGGAGAATTCCTAATCGTACTCTCTCTCTCTCTGAGTTATAATAAAAAAAATTGTTTTTTTAAACTGGCATAGTGTATTCTCGATAATGAAATGCTTATTTTTGCTTGTCCGTCATCTTTTGTAATGTCGCTCAAACATTAAGTGTCTAACCTCGCTGGCTAAATGCCTGGTGGGTATCAAACATGCATGTGTGCGTGTCTGACTTTGTGTTTTCACACTTGGCTTAAAAAAAAAAAAAAAAAACTTAAAGCAGCCATAGACCCGAAAAACAAAAACAGCCACTTAAACTTCCTGTCCTGTCTAAAAAAATTGACGTATCATTGCATGTCTCATGATTCAGCCAGTCTGAGGTGGATTAGATTTCCAACAGTCTCCTTTATATTCAATCAAATGAATTGTAACTTGTTCAGACTTTCCCTTTTAGGGGAAAAATAGTCTATGGACGGATCAGATTCCTGCATCAGAGCTAAATACACTAAAGCCTGAAATGACACTAACGCCAGAATAACAAACGTCACTTTGATTCCTTTTTAAGGTATTAAGTGACACGCAGTACACCATGTTTAATATTGGGGGTTATAAAGATGAAAGCTGAGATTTTTTCTTGTTGATGTCAGTGTTAGAAACTGTAAAGAAACCGTACATTGTGGCTTGAAAGTGAGAGGTGGAGTGTGTCGCCACATCTTATCTGATCCTGGTTTGCTTCAAGATCCATTACTGACTCTTGTGGAAGCGAGTCTGTTTGATAGAAAACCTTTATTTATTAGATTACAGAGCAAAGCACAAAAATAACATGGGACTTGAATTGTTTACAAACTTCAAACATCAACTTGAATGATTTACATTTATTTCTGTCCTTAACTCAAATTTAACTCAATTTTTAAATGTCAACTCAAAATATTAATGTTTACTTCAAAAATCTAATTGAGTAATGTTTATATTGAGTGTTATATATTATTTTATATAAACTCAACCTGAGAGATTTATATACTGTACTTGAATAGTATGATTTACATAATTTCAGTCTTCAACTCAAATGATTTTTATTTATGTCAAATGTCAAATCAAATGATTCATACTGACTTTAAGCTTCAAGTGGAACAATTTGTATTCTGAAATTTCTTTGCTAAAACTTAAATAATTTATATGGACTTTAAAGTCAATTTCTACTGATTTACATATGTATACATATAACTCAAATAATTTTTATATACTTTTAACTTCAAATGTCAAATGATATCTATAAAAGTAAATGATTTGTATGTTTAAATGTCAAATATACAGTACAGTACTTCACATTACATACCTCACCCGTCACTTAATTACTATACTTTAAATATCAACTTAAATGTATTAGGTTAAAATACTTATTTTATTATTATTAATTTTTTTTTAATGATTTTCAGTTATCAACAATTTAAGTATAAAAGCGTGTCAACTCGAAATATTCAAATAGTTTAAATAGTTTCAGCTTAAATTTTTAGATGCTTCAGACATAAAATGTACGGTTTATATACTTCCTGTAAAAGAAAATAACATAAAAAAACAAACAAACATACCAACACAATCTAAATGAGTGGCACTGTACAGTATATACATATACATACAGTATAGAGTACCAGTCAAAAGTTTGGACACATCTTCTTATTCAGTGTTTTTTTTTATTTCTATTATTGTACTCAACATTGTGTAATTCACTGATGAAACT
Source organism: Clarias pachynema (assembly GCA_030014365.1). Lineage (NCBI taxonomy): Eukaryota > Metazoa > Chordata > Actinopteri > Siluriformes > Clariidae > Clarias > Clarias pachynema. The sequence goes on along the minus strand of JAQMYL010000013.1, from coordinate 16,661,867 downwards.
GAAATTATGACAGAACAAATATGGAGTAATGTAGTAAACAAAACTGTGTTAAATAATCCAGATTATGTTATACATTTTCGATTCTTCAAAGTAGCCACCTTTTGCAGTGATAACAGATGAAAAACAAATGACGGAACACAAATGACCGTCCCACTAAGTGCAAATTCTACGGTATGGCGTGGTGCTGCAAAATGCTGCGGTAGCCATGATGGTTATGTGTGTAAAGCAAAGTAAAGCACCACCACACCATCACACTTGCTCCAACACGCTCCACAGTGGGAACCACACATTCAGTAACAGTCTGTTCAGGCGAGACGATTACCCACAATTCCACAGCGCAAGAGAGAGAAAAACCGTTGCGTCAAAACAAGAAGCGCATGCGTGATACATGACATGCGGAACTTGTAAACCAAGACTTGCTTGTTTTTCCAAGTCAAAATGTATTAAAAATCTTTGCTCGTCTTGTGGAACACTCGTAAACCGCGTTACTCGCAATCTGAGGTTTCACTGTATTGTTTTCCCGAAGTAATGGTTTTGTCATAATTTGACCATGAAGCCCTGACTCACGCAGTCCCCTCTGAACATTTGATGTTGAAGTCCGCCGCTTCAACTCTAAGAAGCATTTATGTGGTCTCTAATCTGGGCTGCTGTTAAATCTGCGGTTTTAGATGCTGGTCATTCTTTGAAAATTTTTGAAAAGCATGTGATTTGAGGCTGAGCTCTAATTGGATTTTTTCAAATCATCCTTGGGGTGCAGCACTGTGCCCCCCGAACCCACCCACTTTTGTTCTTAGCGAATCAAAATTTTTTTTTTAATATTTGGGCTCATGTGATTGGACCATTCTCAACGAGTCTTATTAACGGTCAGCAGATTGTTAGTTGATGTATTGAATAGTGATTGATGTGGAAGCCAGATAAATATGAGAGGAAATTCTGTAATTTCTTTGCTAAAATGCCCCTTCGCAAGGCGATCGGATGAAGAAAGAAAAAAAGTTAAAGAGCTTGGACCAGATCGACCTGATCTTCCAATTAAGCAGCAGTCAAGCGATCGCGGCCGAACTTACACTCGGTGCTTCTCCAGCACTTCTTATGGTTATTTACAGCCGATTATTAAAAGTTTAATCTTAATTTAGTTTGCGCCCCCCCTAAAAAAAAGTTTTGCACCAGCCACCACTGCTATTGCCTCTATGCCTGCCCTTCCTTTGGACCAGACAACGGATGGTGTAAAGCACATTAGGAAGGCAAGAAACGTCACAGATTAACTGACAACTAATGAGAAAATGCCATCAGTGTGCCGAGCTAAATAAAGTAATCCAGATAAATGTAGCGACTTTAGACATGAAGCATATTGTGCTACACAATTTGTTTGGAATGTGTTCATATATTTATATATGTTCATTAACTGTAAATGGTGAATTAATTTTTAACATTGCTGAAAAACAGAGTCACAGAGTAGAAAGACTGGCTGGTTGATTTTTCAAAAGCAAGTTTCCTGTTTGTTCAAGATCAACTGATGCGTTATATAACTAGTACGATGAAATGTGAGATAATTTCACAAAAAACTAAAACAGTTGATCCATGATATGAGCACATGTTTTGGTGTCTGTTTTGCATTTCTTAATAGCATTTGTGATGTTTTTTTTCCCCTCCCAAACCTCAACTTTAGCCAACACTGAGCGAGCCACAAACAAACCAAAGCAAATTTTACAACAACCTTCCAACAACCAGTCTAATGGCCAACCTAAGTGGCTCCAACTCAACGGCAGCGGCTTCCTCCACATCCACCTCGCTCTCCCATCAGATTGGAATCGCTATCCTCGTCTTTGCTTTCGTCTTTGGTTTTCCTGGGAATCTCTTCGTGGTGTGGTCGGTGCTGTGCCGTGTCCGTAAGCGCTCTGTTACCTGCCTCCTGGTCCTGAATCTCGCTGTGGCTGATGCTCTGGTGCTCCTGAGCGCCCCCTTTTTCCTGCGTCTTCTGGCCGGACGGAAGGGCTGGGAGTTCGGAGATGGCATGTGCAAGACCATACATTACCTCTGCTGTGTCAACATGTACGTATCTATTTATCTGATCTGTCTGATGAGCCTGGACCGCTGGCTGGCTGTCATCAGGCCCTTCCTGTCTCAGAGGCTGAGGAAAAAGAAGAACCTGTACGTTGCCATGTTGGTGATCTGGATCATGGCTTTCCTCTTGGCGTTGCCTATGCCCTTCTACCGCAGGTTTGTATCTGTGTATATGTGTTTGTCTCTAGTTGATTGATTGATGTTTGACTGAGATTTTCATGGGACGATTTACAGCACAGGCTTTCTCAATACTTTTGAAAGCGTAACCTGTGATGTCTCAACGTCCTTTCACCAACCACAGCTTACTGTATATGCAATCTACTACCGGATGATGACCTGGCAACAAGAACATTGTGAACTTTTTGATGATGTGCGCAAAGCTATTCAGTAGTCAGTCTGCCTATCTACCTACCTAATTAACCGTAGTTAATCTTACTGATGGATGAAATTGTGGGTGCTATGAATATATGAAATGTATCTTACTTTTAGAGATTTTTCACGAACAAAAAAAACAATGTTTTTCATACATCCTCCAACACTGGGACATTTAGCAATTTGTGTTATATTTACGATTCGTGAAAAGAGAAGCTGGGAACACCTTTGAGAATTCGTAATTCTGCTTCACATTTTATGATTTTATTAATATTCGTTTTATTCATTCTCTCCATCCCAAAAGCAACTTTCAGCCCCATCTGGATAAGAACATTTCCATCTACCTCTGCGATCCCTACCACTGGAACAGCACGAACCATGAACTCTTCCAGTACCTGATGGAGACACTGGCGGGTTTCCTGATCCCCTTCACATTCATCGTGGTGTGTTACTGCTCCGTCATCTGCCGCCTCCGCAGCGCCATGTTTCATGGACGCGTAAAGGGCAGCCTCCTCATCCTCATCATCATCACGGCCTTCGCTGTCTTCTGGCTGCCCTACCATGTCATCAACATCTTACAGGTACTGTGTTTCTCAGGAGATCCAATCAATACTAACATGGATATCAAGTTCAGGGGTCACAATAGTACTTATATATCATTGTATTCTACTGTATTGTAATTACTAATAACAGTAACCATACTTAATGTGCTTGACTTACAGTATGATGATATTGTATGGCTTTGGTTAATGGACAATAGAGACATCCAAAGTACAGTATGTCAACATTTAAATGCTGTCGATTGCTGTTTTATGGCTAATTGTAGTCATAGAGTCATAATGATAATAATAATAATGATAATGTCTAGGGTGTGGGGGGTCTGGAGTCTATCCCCGGAGACTTTGCGGGGTACACCCTGGACGGGGTGCCAATCCATCGCAGGATACACACACAAATACACAAATGCTCATTCAAACACAACAGAAAATTTGGGAATGGCAATTAGCCTAATCTGCAGGTCTTTGGACCGTGGGAGGAAACCGGAATACCCGGAGGAAACCCACCAGGCACGGGGAGAACATGCAAACTCCATGCACACACAGACACTGAGGTGGCAATAGAAACCCGACCCCGAGCACTAACCACTACACCACTCCGCCCAATATAGAGAAATTACGAAAGAGTCGTTACCAATATAGAGTCGTTACAAAAATGCCATATGGGGAAATTGGAGTTCCTCAAAATCTCTACGTATTACATCAGTTCTTGCTTAAGTTCTATCCATTAAAGAGACATGGTCAAGTTTGAAAGAAACTACAATTTGGGATTTGTTGACCTTGTGAAACGTTACCTTGCTTCCATTTTATGAGGAATATCTCAGTAGGATTAAGTTTCCTTCAGAGCCAGACAACAGCAATGAAGAAACATCCTAACCTAATTCCTTTTTGTAATCAATAAAGTCTTGTCTTATCTTATATTATCTCACATTATCTTGTCTAGCTAACTGTATTACAACTTAAACATCATTTTTTTTTCAACCCAGGTGATTGGGCTGCTGCAGGGCCGCTCTCCTACTTACAAAGTGGCGCGTTCTGCTCGTCCCAACGTGACGGCGTTTGCGTTTCTGAGCAGCAGCGTGAACCCTTTGCTCTACGTGTTCGCCGGCAGCTCGCACATCCGCCGCGCCGGCCTAGGCTTCATGGCCAAACTGTTCGAAGCCACTTACTCGGAGAACTCCATCTCTGGACGACGGTCCACAACTACATCTACCGGCAGCTCGATCCTAGCAAGGTTTGCGGCAAAATCGGTGCGGAGTGGAAGCGTGCCAAGAAACAAGAGCTTTGCGGAGGAGGGCGGGAAGGAAGTGAAGGACGGCTATGGGGAGGAGCTTAAGACTCTCACCACCAACCCGTGATCCTGAGATTTTTATTTTCATTGGGTGATCTGGAACTTTGCATGAACGAGCTGATCTTGAAATTTCAGACCTCAGTTATTGAACCTTTTGGGCATTTGTTTAACATGTTACATGTTGTTATTCTCTCTGATATGCTTTTTTTATGCTTCAAAGAAAAAAGACTCAAGACTACCCGGATGCAACACAGCAGTTTGGATGATGTCATGGTGATGCTGTCGTTGCTCGCAGTTATGTGACATTTTATTTTATTTTATTGGCAGTCTTATTATTTTGTGGGATCCTGTGACAGACAGGACATAAATACCACCTGCACATTCATTTCAATCTGATTAAAGTTGATTCTCGTATAGTATTTGGCCACATGTTGCCCTGTAGAAAGTGTTAGGGTTAGGGTTAGGGGACTGGGACTATTGTAAGATAGTCTGCAAATGTGGTACAAGAAAAATAAGAAGCGTAAACCTTTACATCTGGCAGTCCTGTACAAAGCCTGAAAAATGAAAGTGATACTTCAATGAAAGTACCTTAAGTACTTTCGCTACTTAAGCGCTACTGGTCCAACAATACCTGAGGAAATATTCATCCAGCAGTTAGGCTAGACCGGAAAAAACGTTAATTATCTTTCAGATAATTAGAGTTTGTTGTTGAAATTATTCCGAGGTGGGGGAGGGGAATCAGTGGTTTAGTCCAAATTGTGCATATACTGTAGGCTAATCAGCAATGTTAGTTAGCACATGTTAGCTTGGCCATCATGCTAGCCAGATATCTGATCAGGTTTATGATCATAACTAACTAAGTAGCCAGGCCAGGGGTAGCTCAGTGGTTAAGGCATTGGACTACGGTTCGGAAGATCCCAGGTTTAAACCCCACAACCACCAAGTTGCCACTGTTGGGCCCCTGAGCAAGGCCCTTAACCCTCAACTGCTCAGATGTATAATGAGATAAAAATGTAAGTCGCTCTGGATAAGAGCGTCTGCCAAATGCCTAAATGTAAGTAAACTTAACTAACATTGACGTTATACCTAAACTAAATCAATATCAATTCAACTGACCTTAATGTGCTTTTTTTTTTAGGTTGGGTTTTCAGTTTTTGAATCCCAGTATTTCAGCGATTTTCAGTAGCATAAGAAGCGCCTTATCCAAATCTTTAAATCCAATACACAAAAGATACTCGCAGAATTCTCAAAATTCTCAGCACTTTACTCAGGGTGGTCGTAACCAGTTAACTTAGTTTTAACGTTATAGCAGCAGAGGCTATGGTATGGGACTTGTACGCCTGGTCAGTTGGCAAAAGACAGGAATCGCATTATAAACTCAAACTTAGGGAAAATGTCTCAAAGTAAAAGTACACATTTTATTTAGTAAATGTGGTGGAGGAAAAGTTAAAGCTGAACATATATAAATAACAAAGGAAAGCATAAATATGTGAAAATTCTACTTAAGTACCATAAATACGGTAAGGTTACTGATACAGTATCTAAAGTTTAAATGTGTTTATTAAAGATAAAAAACAAAAAATCTGCCTTTTTTTCTACACTGAAAAAAAAGGGAAGAGAAAACCTGTTTGATGTCCGTATCATAGATGTCACATACTGTAGGAGTGCAGATGCTGAACTTCATGAATAACCATCTGAAATACGTGACTCAGGATTTCAACTATAAATCGTTGTACTGAATAAAGGAGGTGAGGAAGAAAAGGAGGAAGAATTCACTCAAAATTCACTCTTATCGCATTAATAGTGCCTTAATGCACTTTTTAAACGATGGAACAATTTATAAAGGAACTAAAGTCAAGTAGTTGTAGTTAATTCAATGCTTTTCACACATTCACACAGGCATCACTTGAATAACCACAACTTCCTCCCTGTGAGCGACTCCCCCAGCTCAGAAAAGATCAGTTATACACAGTTTACAGTTTATCGTGGTTACATACCACTTACATGCTGCGTGTCAATGACTGTACTGTACTCGCTCCTGGCCTTAGACTTCCATTATAAAATCGACTTTCGACTTTCGACAAAAAAAGTCCGTTCCATTCACAGATTGAGAACTAGCACAAGCTTTCCTTGAAGGAAATTAAAATATCAGTGTATTGTTTTAAAATAACGCAGATGTTTCAGATTTTAAAGTCGAGCAATAACATTATAGAGAAAACAGGAATAAGCTCCGTCCTAATTGCGTCCTTTTTGCATGATTTAAATGATACTGAACAGAATTTCAAGTGTGAAATGTTTGACTTGTGATCACAGATTAAATGTATTATCTGGTTATCTCACTTTCCCAGCATGCTTTGCTCATGACATAATTACTTCTTCTGCAGTGTTATAATGCTGGGTAAGATGTAGATTAATTTTTTTATGTTGAAGTTTCTTTTTTTTTTTTTTTGCCATTTTCCCCCCACAAATGATTAAATCTGAGATGAATCAAAACAGAGAATACACATACTGTACATGATCATCTCTCGTGAAGAGGAACCGTTAATAGAAACAACTTCACACCTCATGGGGGCGAGCTCTGAACTTTCAATTCTCTACTTTCTCAGAAAGTATTTTCAGCAGTAATATGAATAAGTGGGTTTATTTGAAAGCATTGGTTTGAATACATTACTGTTTTTTTTATAGTGGCAGCTCATTGCTAGACGCTCCTTATAATCTGAGCCTAATAATAAACAGATTAAAACATGTTCTAGTACAATATAAAACAAATGTGTTTTAATCACATTTTCCTCCATGCTTGTATCTTTTATTTTCTCTTTTATTTTCTTAAAATTTGTAATAGTTTTTGTTTATAAATTCTGTGTTCATGTTTTTTTTTTTCTGAATATGTACTCACTTTTGTACAAAGTTAAAAGATTTTTATAAAATAATTTTTTTTGCAGATTTCTATGTGTCATTTCTACACTGGAGCACAAGATGGAGATAACGCGCAGTACAATTATATTAGTCGTATAAAACAGAGTCACAGCCTATTTACAGTATGAACAGCGCTTTGTATTCTGATTCAATAGTGTCAATCATCCTGAATACTTTCTGAATATATTCAAAAACTGAGAGTGAAGTATGATCCGTTTGACATGTGACTTTTCAAGCCAGAAGGAATATCGTAAAACAAGAGCGTTAAAACTTCTGTCTGGTAAAAGCCTGTTTATAAATCAATATATTTCCAGAACTTCAAAAAAAAATATTTTTTTGAATATTTGAATATTTCTCAAATTAATTTCTTCTTTAGAGTAGAGACGATTCCTCTTACAGTAGATAAAACCTCTAATATAAAATTTTTATTACATTTTCCTTCCATAACAGCATGTTTTTAACCAGTACTGATGTTGTTCTTGCTTTTCTTAATCGAGCAGGTTTCATCACTCACACATACTGTAGTACACGTAGCCTTACAAACTTCCTACACTAAATTCCAAATTATTTTCGTGGGAAGAGACTCCAAGAGAGTTTAATTGTCCAGTAAATAAATCATGCTATTCACCTGATAAATTGAAGAATGATTGAATGATGCACCTCGACACACAAACCGGCCGGCCCTGAAAATGGACAGAGGGACAAACACACATGCACGCGCATGATGTGGCTTATTATTAGCAAAGGGCACATATTAAAGCTGTCTGGCCAGGAAAACCAAATGAGCTTTAAAGCAAAACTCAAAAAAAAAGCTGTGTTTTTTTTTAAACAAAAACAAAATGAAAACAAAAATTTACAGCAAAATTGAAAACAAATAAATCTTTAAAGTAAAGGTGAAAACAAAAAGCAAAAGCAGAGCAAAACTGAAAAAAGAGCTTTAAAGCAAAACTGATGAGATCTTTAAAGCAAAAACCAAGACCAAAACAATCCTTAAAGTAAAACTGAAACTTCAAAGAAAACGTAAAAAACAAAATAAACTTTACAGAAAAACTGAAAACAAAATGATCCTTAAAGAAAAACAGAAAACAAAAGATGCTTCAAAGCAAAACCAAAAATAAAATGATCTTTAAAGCAAAACTGAAACAAAATGAGCTTGAAAGCAAAACAGAAAAACACGAACTTTAAGGCAAAACTAAACACAAAATTATCTTTTAAGCAAAACCAAAAACAAAACAATCCCAAATCAAAACCGAAAAACAAAATGATAAAAAAAATAATAAACAAGGAACTGAAAAGCTCAACGTTGAACTCCAGAAATATTGGCACCCTTGATAATATTGGATAAAATCATGTCCTGTGTTTAGGGGACATGTGTATCCCTCCTCCCAAAAACCAGGCAAAAAAGTGTAGAGTCTGGTTTGAGTGCTGTTTTGGCCTGCTAATTATGTGACATGGTTTTACAAGGTTAATCGGTCCATGTTTAATTGATTCGTTCCTGGTTCATCAATATTTTATTTTCATTATAATTAATGTCAGGGATCTTGTGGATTTCACTCAGTCGTTCAATACAATCATCCCAGCACTGCTTTAGACCAAACTAACCCAGCTCTCTGACAGACCCAGCTCTCTGCCACAGCTGTCCAACAGTCGCACCATCAACACTGGAATGCGTCCTCTCCCCACTGCTCTTCTCCCTCTCTCAGACTAAGACAGAAGACTACAGAGGACAGTTCAGGCTGTTCAAAGGATTATAGCTGATGCCCTGCTCAAGCTACCAGAACTACACTACTGTATATCCAGAGGGAAGGAAAGGGATCAGGACATCACTTTAGACCCCTCACATACAAGACACCTTTTCTGTCGAACTTTTGCGGGCGCTACAGAGCACCGAACACCAGGAAACCGACCTGATGAACAGTTAAATGTTTTCCTTACTGTGTAATAAAAATATGTGCAATATTAATATGTGCAATACCACTAATATGTATTGATGTATTGGTTTATTTGATAATACCCCACATCCTATGTCATTTGATGTTAACTTTTTTTTTGCTGTTTTTTTTTTTCTGTTACCAAAACAAATTCCACCAAAACAAAGTGCGAACGTACTTAACAATAAAGCGCTTTCTGATTCGGGTTCTGATTTTGCTTTAGCAACTAAAAACTGGTTATGTGTCGCCCCCTAGTGTGAAAGCTTCCAGAGACGACGACAACAACAACAACACAAAAAAAAAAAAAAAAAAAAACAGTAAATGGAATAGGATGTGCGGTAATATCGATAAATCAATAAATATAAGTGGTATTGCACCTATTGCACATATTTTACTTTTAGGTCTATTTATATATAATATAGAAAACCTGAAGAGTCTAACTAACAAATATAATAAATATAAATGATGCAAATCTTTAAAATAATACAATTGTAATAAATAAAATAAAAAATTGAAATACATAAATAAAAGGTACATATTCTTCTGCTTCTTCTTCTACTACTTCTTCTCCTTCTTATTATTATTATTAGTAGTAGTAAAATATACTTACTTTATAAGAATTAAATTTTCAATTTGTCATTGTCGCAAAGCAGCTTTACACAATCAAAAGAATTATTTAAGTTTGTATGGAATGTGAATGCGTATGAATC
>JAQMYL010000013.1:16623705-16651929 GCA_030014365.1 Clarias pachynema | reverse complement strand
TTACGTTCTAATTTCCGAGCGGTCTGTTTTAAAGTGCGTGTGTGGTCGTTATACCAGGGAGCGAGTTTCTTATCTCTGATAATTTTTCTTTTAACTGGAGCTAGTTCAAGAATTCAACTCAACTCATTGTCGGTATATTTACCTTTATTTCTTTTATTACATACTTTGCATTTATACAGACTCTTTTCTTTTACACAAGTTACATGATCCAGTGTGTGTATGTATATATGTACACATTCAGTGATGAGAAGGACCGGTGTGAGGCGTTAGTGTTAAATCCTGTCTCTCTGTGACGGTGATGAACCATGTGAGGCATCTTTCTGCGCTCATGCTAAAAAGAAAATCACACATCCGTGAGTGTGTGTGGAAAAAAATCGTCCAGTGACTTAAACAGAAGTTCAAATTATTTCGCTCCTAATGAACTTCAGAAATGAATTCGACGCTGCATTCCAGGTGAACATCGATGTCCTGCAGTACATTACAGTGTTCTGCAAATGGAGATAGACACGGAGTGCTTAAAAAAATCAAGAATGAGGTTATATGATCGTTAAGTGTGAGGGTAATAAAATAAAATTAATAAACTCTGGTTCAAAAGCCTGGAATATATTTTACTTGTAATAGATTTTTTTATATTTAGTATAAATAATAATAATAATAATAATAATAATAATAATAATAAAGAAAAATATATATATAAATAATAATAATAATAATAATAATAATAATAATAATATGTTTTATTAAATACTCTTTATAAAAAATTTTTGAAGTGTAACATTTTTTTTATCAATTAATAATAGTTATATTCCAGAATAATCATGAAGTTAATAATTACACTCAAGATTTTATTTTTCCAAACAAAACGTGTTATGGATATTCATTTTACTATAATATTATTTTAAATGTTATATTTCTTACAGCATAAATAAAGATTGACCTGTAAACCTGTAAAGTCACAAACATGCTAGAAAAAAAAAAATAAAATCTGCACCAAAAATGTACATTAAATTGAGATCGTTAATTGTAATTAATTGAAAGGAGTTTTCCTCGCTGTCAAAAGTAATCATCCAAATGGCAATAATCATTTAGCAAGAATTTCATGATTTTCCACATACTGTAGCAAAGCTTAATAATTTTGCATATTGCAGCTATAAATATTATTATTATTATTATTATTATATAAATGAAATTATAGTTCATGAATCACAGTTAAGAATCATAGTTTATGTCCTGATCATGGTTCAGTATGTCATTACTAGCTGCTCTAGTCACGTTCTAAAACACACAGTTATAACTCTTCACACCTCACTAGTGTGGTATTTTCAAGGGTGGGGCCAAGTGTATGTTTAAAGAGTGCTGAGTGGGCGGAGCCAGTCAGGTAGCTTCGTATACTGTATATATCTGACACGCCTGAGCTTAAAGTTGCAAAATCATGCAAAATAGTCGTCTATAACTCTGAAATAGAACTTTAAACATATAAATATTTTCATAAAATTTCCATTCGCAAAATAGAAAATCCAAATTTAAAGGGATGAAAAATTTTATCATTTTCTGTTGTGTTTCTGTCTCATTATGCAAATCGTTCTCCTTTGGCGTCATTACGATGTTAAAGAGCTCGTCTCCTACAATTAATTCTCTGCCTTGTTTGTCTTTATGTTGTTTTAAGAAGCACATGAGAGGAATTTCGCCCCATAACTCTTAATTCATGCACAAGTGCTTCAGGTTTCCAAAAAAACACAATGTAATTGTATTTAATTTTTACAACATTTCAGATTTCAGTGCATATGCAAAAATCCATTGTCTAAATCGAAACAAATTAGTTTGGAAATAAAAACAAAACAAAACAATAATAATAATTTACACAGGTTACACAAGTGATTAATTTTGGTAGTAATTTACCTCCATATCTCCAAAGTGTTTTCAGAAGATTCTCCTCTTTAATAAATTAACTGCACATCTAAGTAAAAGTTAAACTGACTATGAACCGCACTGTGTGTGTCATGGGTTAGAAATGGGCATGAAATAAACAAGGTCCGTGTACATACATACATGTGGATTACAGATACAGGTACATTACACCAACCATGCCAGCTTCTACTTGTAATATCTCTACACTACAGTGGGTATAGCTCAAGAATTTACAAAATAGATTTCAGCTTTCTTTCATTTATGCATATAGTGAAGAATGAATGGAGTCCAGTGTGTCCACACCTAATAGGAAAATTTCTATTAAATTCCCAAATCTCTGTTGGAAACATTCAGTCTGGAGCCCAGGGTGAATTTTACTTAGAGGGTTGATAGTACACTACATAGTGCAAAGTTTGAGGGTACAGGTGGGCCATGAGAAGTCATTTATAACAAATAAATGAAACGTTTTTAATTGTCAAACTTTAAATTTCCCCAAAAATATCATTAAGTATCTACATCTACTGTAAATAGTAACTAGAACTAATTAAAACAAAAACATGAGATTTAAACGATGTGATACTTCTTCATTTAACTAGTTTTGGGTGTTGATCAGGGTCTGAGTTGTGATTGAAGGTCCGGGTCGAACGCAGAAGATTATCACATTGTGATATTGTGGATTTTTATGGTCAGATTTCAGAATGGGTTCTTTCTTTATTTTTTTGTTTATGGGTCAGTGATTCTAACATAGTTTTAGTTCTTTGATGACATCCTTTTGGATGTCTGTTAAGATTCTTAGTCATCCAGGTCATGGCTAACCCAAAGATGTTGTTCAGTGTTCAGTGGCAACAGGACGTGCTGGATGAGAAGTGAAACATCATCAACAAACTTAAAGCAAGTCCAAGGATCACTGAACAGCATCTTTGGGATAACAAAGATCTGGATGACCAAGAATCTTCACAAACATCCAAAAGGATCCATATAATGACATCCAATAATGAACCATTTGGGGAATCTGCACCAGCACCTTCCCGATCCTTTTGGTTTTGGACTCTCCTCATTGTCCCCATTGGGTTGTATCCATTGTATGGTTTTCTGATGGATTCTGTTAAATGTTTATGAGCTCGTATCCAAACCTTATTTTAATCACTACTGATTTTCTATTATTTTTACAACAGTCAAATTTTCGATAAACTCCTACTAGAGATATCTGGATTAGTTAACAGGAACTAATATTATTTTATGTGCTCTAAGAGCAAACTCTTGGCATTATTAGTTACCAGATGTAAAATGGTTCCAATGGATTAAACTCTCTTTACTGCTTACAATATCTTGTACAGGATCACGGGATTCCTGCAGCCCATCCCAGGGATCTTGGGGCAAGAGGTGGGGTACTGTATAATCTGGATGGGGTGCCAATTCATTGCAGGGCATACACACATTTACACTTTATGGGGAAATTGGAAAACACCAACTGAGACGAACTGGAGTACCAGGCAGAAACCTACCAAGCAGGTGGAGAACATGAAAACTCCATGCACACAGACCCAAGACGGGAATTGAACCCGAGACGGGAATTGAAACATTATGAAATATAAAAATGTATTTTATATTTAAATAAAAAAATAAGGGTGGCTCAAGTTTTTTGCACAGTACCGTATGTATTATAATTTATTTATTTATTCATATCAGTAACTGTCTAGAATGTGGTTGGATTATCTACAAGGTCTCTGCAGATTTTCGTACAGTAGTTCAGCCATTTTGTTCTTTGGGTTGCTGATTTGTAAAAATGGCTCTTTATTGGATTTTTATGGTTTAATCATTGGGAGAGTCTCATTTCCAGTTGTTCTTATTAACCTAGTCAGTTCGTGTTTATTGGTTGCAATGGGAATTTTAAGGAAGTCCGGTTGCATTCCATTGCTTGGAAGGGGATTTTCGTGCACCTTTTTAAGATTGCATTTTTGGGTTTTCTTAGAAGTTCTTAAAATTTAAATGGATTGTTGTTGTGTCCTTAATCTACACTACATATCCCTGATGTCTCTATTCCTTCCGACCTCCTGTCTTTTCATCCTCCATTTTTTGCTTATGTGAAACTATAGCAAATTCGGATTATCTGAAGGACTCAAAGACGAAACATTAAAGGGAATATTAATGGAATTTTCCATTAGCTGTATAACAACATGCACACTTTCAACCCTTCGCCATAAAAAGCGAGTGTGTCAGTGATGAATCACTACTGTATATCTAAACGAGTGTATTTACTGTATAATCGTGTATCGGGTCAGTATACACCACTCTGTACTAGTCATTAGTCATAATGTCACGGTGTGTTTTTGAATCAGTGAGACCGCAATGGAGTGTAAAAGCTTAATAAGATCAGATCCTCGTTCCAAACCTCATGCTCTAAAACCACAGAGCGTGTTTAAACAGATTTTTTTTTCTTCCCCATATACAAAACATGAAGGAGATTTCCAGAGGTGTCTTTTGAAAACGTGGCTTGTACAGGAGTATTAAACGTTAATATTAATGAGCATTGATGAATTAGGCTACGTCAGTGTGCATGTTACGGCACTGATGATCTGGAAATACTTTTCGCGCTCAAAAAAGTCCATTTGCGCTCCAAGCTTCGAATGAATATTTAATGAGATTATTGCACATAGCCTCTTCAGTGCGAAAGATTATATAATCTATATATTTATTTATATTTTTTCATTCATATCTATATATATATTTATATAAGAACTATCTACAGGCTAGTTTGACACTGAACTATGTTCTGTTCTATAAGCGTCTACTCAACAGTCCGCTCCTTTTTTTTTTTTCTCCTCTTGCATACTATTTTTAAAGGCTAAACTATGTTATCTGGATACACCATAACATACTTGAGTGTGAAATGGGGACGTGCCGAGTTACAGAACATGAATCTTTTTTTTTTTTCTTTTGCTTTTTGTAGTGTGAGTATTTTCAATACTGCGATTCAACTTGCAATATCGGTTACGCAGCAACAGCCAGGTAGAATTGTTACTCGGCCACTTGATGCACAGGCAAAAAATATCTGAGGAGGTGAATTGTAAAATGAAGGGAAGGGGCGGGGCAAGGGGGAGGTGCTAAGGAGAAAAAAATATCCAGACATACAAAACGGTTCCCCAGAATTTAGACAAAGCCTTCTCGTCTTCGGTCATCGTTTTTGTTTGTTTGTTTGATTGAGACTGAATGACCATTGATGTTTTCATGAACAGTAAAAAGATCAAGGTGTCCTCTGAGCGTTTTTTTTGTTTTTGTTTTTGATAACATCTCCAGCCGACATGAAACTGCACAGTTTAGCACTCGTGCAAAATGTAGCTGCGGATTCAACCTCGGAAAGGTGAGGGAAAAAAATTGCCAGTTTCAGATTCGCCAGAAGCAAACACCGTGCATAGGACGTCCCGATTATCTCTCGCGCGCGTACAGACAAACCGCTAGTGCTGAGCGATAGAATTTATGCGCTGGGAAATAAATTCAATAAAAGAAAAGCGTTCCTGATTAACACCTGGAAACTTTAAAAGAAAGTACAAATACAGCGGAACCTCAGCATACGAATTTAATCCATCACGGAGGATTAAAGTCTCACTGTGAAATTTCATATTGCAAAACATATTTTCCCAGAGGAAATAATGTAAATGCAGATAATCCGTTCCAGCAACCTAAAAAATAAATACCAATATTAGTAATTTCCAACACTATAATCATATTTTCGCATATAAAAACAATTAAAACATTTAGAAAAGACATGTACATGAAGTAAAATATAAATAAATAGACATTAAACCTCACTTAACCTTAATTTATGATGATTGTATGATTCCTTTCGGCACCAACTGCTTTAAAAACCAAACTCAAAGCGGCTCTGTTTTCTTCTTACTACCGTCCTTGATAACATTCTTGGTACCCATGGTGCTACAGTATGTCTTCACTAAACCTTGCACTAAATGCAAAAAAAAAAAAAACGCAAACTTGCTTCGCTTGGCTTTCCACTGACGCAATGACTTAGCCGCATTCAGTTCGGCTCGGCCTGAAAAGCTGCGTATGCCGAGGCTAATTTCTTGCAAAAATAAGGCGGAAATTTGTAAAGTGGGGCGCTCGTATGCCGAGGTACCGCTGTATAGTGTTTGTTTTCTGTTAGTCTAGAATTCAGAAGATTATGAGATTTCTCATACCACCATTTTCTTTCTTTCCATCATCCCTTTTGCACGTTTGAAACTAAAAATCTTTAGACTAAACAGGTTAATTCTGTCATTGAGTCCAATTAGAGTAGGAGAAATTATCCGATTTATGTTTATATCCTCTTTTTCCTCCTTGATATTCTGTAATCACATCATAATTTTAGTAAAATTAATAAAATTCAGTAGAAAACATCTCGCTGTCAAGTCAAAAAGTAACCCTCTTATGTCAGCTTATTATTCAGTTATACATCTTTTAAGTGTTCCATTCAATAATAAACATAATGGACTATTGAGTGTTCTTCCTTTACTACAGAAGCTAAATGGTGTAAAGGGTTGTACTGGGTGTCATGGTTTCCATAGCAACCGCGCTGTGTGGTTTTTGTTCCTGTTCCATTCTTGTTATTAGTTTTAGATTTTAATTAGATTTTTGCTACCTGTTTCTCCCGAGTTGTGATGTCTTGTCATGGACAAATTGTCCCATTAGTGTGATGGGACATGATCTTACTGACTATATTGGAAACCATTAAACTGTGTGTATTTTTCAGATTTCTACATCCTGTTGATATGGTTTTATTGCTGTAACTTCTGACATAATGGTTTAACTCCATTACAGCTACAGTAGGTTTCATGTTGTCCTAATTATTACTGCATTCATAAAAAAAGGAAAACAAAAATTAATTAGATAAATTTTTTTAAGGTTGCCATTTTACGATTCTCTACTTTTGAGATTTTAATGTATCGCTCAGCACTAGTTTTCCTAGGTAACTAGCTTTCCAAAAACTCCACTACAGAAGATCCAGAATCCAAAAAAGTCAAAAAAATTCACACAACATCCAGCCATCCCAGCTGAAGGCCAAGAAGAAGTCTTATGTGACAAACGCAGGGTTTGGATGGACATGGATGAGGATTCTGGAGAAGACGCTGCAGTACGTTTATATAGGAAATGTTTCGAAACATATGGTGAAAAAAGAGACGCTGATGTCTTAAAGGGGTAGATTTTAAAGGAACTACAGCTGAGGTTTAGGTTCGATTTCGAGCTCCTGCCGTGATGAGAAGGGGCGGAGCTTCGCCGAAAGGGAGCTTTGCTGGACTGCGTGAGTGAAATGGACTGCATGCTTCAGATGGAAACGGGGCAGACGATGATCTTGTCCTCGAGCATGACGCTGACCACCAGGAAGACGATGTAGAGGAGGAACATGATGAAGCCCAGGAGCTTGCTCATCTTCCACTTGCAGGCGGCAATAGAGATGATGACGAAGATGAGCATGATGAAGAGGAGAACGATGGCGCAGAAGAGGCCATTGCTGCTCACCACCACAGGCTTCAAATTGTTCGACAAAGTGTACATGAGCCATGGGAATGGTAACCTGAGGAGAGAAAGGAAACACGTGAGCATGGAAAAAGTTTGACAGCAAAACGTGATAAATGACATTTTTGGACTTTTACTCGATTTGCCAAATTATCATTCTCTGGCGCACAAGACTCTATAAAAAAAAATGTAAAATTGGAAAGCTGCTATATTACCTTATTTTAAAACCTTTAAACTTAAAGGCCACACCTAGTGGCTGCATTTTTGAGCATGAGTTGACATGCCATGATAAGCCTATCACATTGCTTCTTTCTGTCACGTGATCAACAAAGCTGTGCAAAACAGCAGCTGCTATGAGTGACTTTTGGAGAATGCTGAAGCCACGAAAAAGGACGTTGACACTTTGTTACTCCCTTTGCAGTCACCCCGACATTAATGGACTACAGGTACTGTATGCGTCTCTTAACCACTGCGATACATTCTGTGAAACAGGACATTGTGTGATTTGAATGTTGTTCGAACACCATTTTATATACAAAACTATGTGGCGTACTGTAGTGTAAGCACTGTTGTCAAGCAAATAAATAATCTAACAAAACTTAAAATATGCGTGAGCAATTTGAGTGATATGTGATATCACACAAGTGATATGTGAAGTATGTGCTGTTTGTAGAAAGCTGGTGTACAGTATTTGCTTTGCTCTCTTATGTTATGACTTTACAGGACGATTGACAGACAAGTGGTTGGTTGACGCATAAACAGATATTATACAGTGCATACCTTTACTATTATAACTGAAATTGGTAACTGGAAATGAAACTGGTAACAGTGTTATTGTTTATAATGTTTAGTAACTTTAGTATCTTTTACCCTTTATCTAATTTTCTGTCACTACTTTTTTGATGTTTGACTCACTACAAAATCATAATCAAAGCATATAGCAAAGTTTGCTATATTTTTATTAAAACTCAACTGACCTATTTTTGACAGTACACTGCATGCTTAAATAAACACAAACACAACCACGGACTTATTTATACAGTGTGAGAAAACTCTGGGAAGTGAAGTTTTAACTTTTTGAAAAATCACCCACAATTCACACTGATATAACCTAAACAATTTTTACATTTGTCGGAATTGGCAGAAAAAAAATTGATTTTGATTCTGATTCATCCTTCTCAAAAAACTTTTAAACTGGAGTTATCTCACTTTGCTATCAAACTGGTTGTTTCTGCCACAGGGAATTAGTCATTTTTTTTATACCATGAAAAATGCACCTGGATGCAAAACATTGGAAAACCCTCCGGCAAAAAGTACAAAATATACAGGTATTTTTTGTAAAATAAGTGATTTTCTTCTTTAACTTAAGTTTGTTAAATTGGTAAATCTACTAAGCTCATTATTATAATTTGTACAATGTCAAAAGTTCTTATAAACTGTGAGCAAGGACTGGTTTAATATTGCACCACATACATTTCACGCACACACACACATTCTTGTATGGTACTCATTGTGAGGACCTTCCACTGAAATATTTACTACTGTAAAGAATTCATCCATAGCTTAAATCTAAACCTAACCTTAACAACATAAACATTTTAAAATGCTTTTAGTTTTTCCAAATATCTGTAAACAATCTTTTTTTGTCCTGCGAGGACAGTTGACTTTATCCTATCATTGTGAGGTCCTAATACAGCATGACAATTCGACTTCTTTTTAGCTTGGACTCCTAGCTGATCATCTAGCTATTATCTAAAAGCCCTTTATCAAATTTAAACAATGTTAGATGGTGTTGTTGTTTAGCTCTAATGCACACAGTGTGCCGTGTTTCTTACCCTACGGTGATGTCAAAGATGTTCGAGCCGACCGAACTGGACACCGCCATGTCCCCGAGACCTTTCCGGGCCACGATGACGCTGGTGATGAGATCCGGGATGGAGGTTCCAGCTGCCAAGATCGTCAAACCCATGATCTCTTCCGTGATTCCGATGGTCTCACCCACCTGCGCAAGAGACGTCCAGTGGTGTGGAGTTAGAACAGGATCCAAAAGAAGACAATTTCTACAGAGTGAAGGTCGAAGCTATTGACTCTAAATTCAAACCACAGCGGTGTGACTGCATTTCATGTGAACATAGCTGTACAAAACGTACATTACTGCTTACCCTGGCCTAACACTATTCATCAGTTAATCAAATACTTAAGTACAATTTGTCAAATTCTTTTAAACTTGAAATATATTTTTTAAACGAATAATGAGTATCAGTTTCAATATGCGCTTTTATACTGTATATCTGAAATGTTGCATAAGAGATAATGCATGGTGTCTCACACTCAAGCTACATATGCACAGTTCTGAGATATAGCGTTGAGTATTACAGTCAGAAACGTGGTGTGTATGCATGTATATATAAGCACTGTCGCCTTCCCCCTCCAGGTCCCAGGTTCGATTCCTGCTTGGGGTCTGAGTGCGTGGAGTTTGCATGTTCTCCCTGTGGTTGGTGGGTTTCCTCCAGGTTGGTTCCACTCTGGTTTCTTTCCACAGTCCAAAGACATGCAGATTAGGATAATTGGTGTTTGCAAATTTCCTGTAGTGTGTGACGGGAATAAAACGGGAATAAATACAATGGTCGCCATTGGCCTGCACGGCCCCAAGTTGGACTACAGAGGTCCCTAAATGGATGTGTATATATATGCATGAGTGTTTAACATCTTCAAATAAGTTCTTGAAGATTGGTTATGGGTTTTAGAGTAAGAAAAACTTGGAATGCACACAAAACGACAGTCTTTGTGCGAGGATAAATATATTGTACTGGCTGTACTAATTCCCACCGCTTCCTAACTTTACAAACTGCCAAACTTTCCTCACTAGACACATCAGCCTACACTCTGTTACCGAGAAAAAAAGAAAAGAGAAAAGCGTCGATCCATTGCTCATGAAACCAATTTAAATCGCTGAGTCATTCCTCCACACGTCGATGAATCACAAAGCAGCGCCGGCGTTTTTGGCAGCCGAAGCATGAGGTGTCACTGATCCAGCTGATGTCATGTTCTTGAATTAGTCGAGAACTTCAGCTCACACTCATTACAAACTTGTGAAAATCGTCCTGGACTTCATTATCTGCTCACATTCGCTCCCTTAACTGCAGGTCCCTGAAGTCCCATTCTACTGAAGCTCTACTTTTATAATAGTGTTGTGTCGCTGCCCTGTGTGTGTGTGTGTGTGTGTGTGTGTGTGTGTGTGTGTGCTTACGTGGCGTTACCAAATAATGTTTTGCCTCAAGCACTTTTGTATATTTGTCTCATGTGCTGCGTGTTTTGTTTCCTGCACCTGGTGAGCCATCCACACCATCACATAGGAGAAGCAAGCGATCCAGCAGATGGCGCCCAAGAACGTGATGGGGAAAAACTTCTTGGATGTCTGCGATAATAATAAAAATAAATAATGATCGTCACTGTTCTATTTAATTCCGTACTCTTAAAAAAAATATCTGAACACTTTACGTTGCCTCTGAATACTAAAAAATCACTCTTTTCCTTTTTAACCAATGGGAATGTTGCCTTAAACCTTCAAAAGAATGGGGTTTTTATTTTGATAACTTAAAAATACATAATACTAATGTTTACAATCTCAACAAAGATGAGATTTTTATTTTTTTTGGCATTTGGCCTCCGTACACCACCACACTGAATTTGAAAATGAAACACAAGATGAGAGCGAAGACAAGACTTTCAGCTTTAATTCAAGGGATTTGGCAAAAGTGTGGAATTAACCATTCAGGAATGACATTTTCGGGGCTCATAAATAATGGAACAAATGCCTGACAAGCAGTTGCATGCCCAGGTGTGGTCTGCTCTCTTCTCCATGACTAATCAAGCGGATAAAAGGCCTAGAGGTGGTTCTGAATATTACATTTGCATTTGGTACCGTGCCTTGCAAAAGTATTCATACCCCTTGAACTTTTCCCACATTTTGTCATGTTACAACCACAATGTATTTTATTGGATTTTTTATTTGTGATTGAAGTGGAAGGAAAATGATCAATAATTTTTACAAATAAAAATTGTGTATTTACTCCGATCCCCCTAACTAAAATCTAGTGGAAACCAACTGCCTTCAGAAGTCACCTCATTAGTACTGTACATACTGTGTACTGTGTATGTAATTTAATCTCAGTATAAATACAGCTGTTCTGTGCTGTTCAAGCCCTCAGAGGTTTGTTAGAGAACTTTAGTGAACAAACAGCATCATGAAACCCAAGGAACACAGATAAAGCTGTGAAGAAGGTTGAAGCAAAGTTACGTTAGAAAAAATTATATATATCCCAAGCTTTGAACATCTCACAGAGCACTGTTCAAGGCATTGTAGCTGTTCACTCGAAATGTCAACATGAGGTGTGCAAGTAAAGAAGACCATCATTAGGCTGAAAAAACAAAAAGCCATCAGAGAGAGCAGCAACATTGGGAGCGGCCAATACAACAATATGGAACTTTCTTAAAAAGAAGGAATTAACTGGGAAGCTCAGAAACAGCAAAAGGCCTGGAACACCACAGAAAGTGGAAGAGACTGGGAGAGTCCTGTCCACGGTGAAGAAGAAAAGAAAAGAAAAGTATGGAGAAAGAAAGGAACAGCTCATGATCCAAAACATACCACATCATCTGTCGAACATGGTAAAGGAAGCGTTATGGCATAAGCATGCATAGCTGCCAGTGGAAGTGAGTCACTGGTGTTTATTGATGACCTGACCGCTGATAGTGTATAGAACTATACCCGCTGCTCAGATTCAGCCAAATGCTGCAAAACTGTTGGGATGCTGCTTTATATGGCAGATGGCTAATGACCCAAAACGTACAGTTAAAGCTACCCAAGGCATAGAATTGGGATTTTCCTCACTGGCCGAGTCAGTCACCTGATCTCAACCCAATAGAGCATGCTTTTCACTTACTGAAGACGAAACCGAAGGGAGAGAGAGACACAAAAACATGCCACAGCTGGAGTAAAGGTCTGGCAGAGCATCTCGAGGAAGGAAAATCAGCATTCATCATGTACATGTGTTCCAGACTTCACTGACTGAAAAGGATTTTCATCCAATATGTCTGGAATTTTGTATGTTTGTTCCATTATTTGTGGGCTCCCCAAAAATGGGGTCATGTGTAAAAAATGTCTGTAATTCCTGAATGTTTAATGGTGCACTTTTGTCAAACCCCTTGAATTAAAGCTGAAAGTCCTGATGTTTCGCTCACATCTTGAGTGTTTCATTTCAAATTTAATGCGGTGGTATACAGTACCGAGACAAAAAAATATATATATTCCTTCAAAAATTTATACGCCTGACTGTAACTGACCAATGATGGCAGAGGCATATAGTGGAAGTCCTGTACTCGAATTGTTTTTTATTAAAAAATTTTTGCCTAATGTTAATTTTAACTAATTGTTTACTTTTGTCTGTAAATAAAGTAAGTTTTTGCAGCAACAAACCTGTTCTGCACTACCTCTTTGTACAAAGTCCTGCTAACCCTACAGAGCTCTACGGCTCCCCTTGTGGTCATAAGGTTACACTGCACACCTTTGAATCCTGGTTCATGATACTTCAGAAAGCATCTCAAACCAAATTTGGAAACTCCTGTTTTTTTGTTTTTGTTTTTTTCAGAACAGTAGTATGATCTGTTGAACACACACTCACAGGCTTACGGACGTCCGGCAGGGTAATCCACAGCGGTATGACGATGGGGAGGAGGAAGAGATACGTGAAGCGTTTACGGCCGCTCTCGGGCCACGACAGGCTCAGGGGCTGATCGTCCTCATCCTCGTCGTCACCCTGTTTATAAAGTATAATGTCAAACCATCATGCACAAAACCCCCCTGTCCAATTAAACTGGTGTAAATTCCCACTTGGACAACTAACACGTGTCTGAGCATGTCGCGTCAGCTAGCTGTGCTTGGCTTGCGAATTATCTTCTTAGAAAGAATGAAATCAATACAAAGTACTTCTAGCTTATCGCATCTATCATTAGATAAAACATTTTCATGTTAATGGGCGTGGTCTCTTCCAGGACTCTTGCTCCACCCCATTCACAAGAGACAGATGAAACACTTTATGAGAATACAAATGATGACATTCATTCACTATGACTTTTACACTAATCATGCCTGAACCCGTGAGTGACATGTTATTACCCATGTTATCATTATTGCGTAAGACAACTTTCCCCTTAATTCGTCACCCGTCTGTACAGGTTGGTAGGATAGATCCTGTAGGAGGATCCTGCTGAACTGATCGGCCACCTGGTTACTCGTTGTAACCTTGGTGATCAGAGCCAAAGTGAAAAAACCTTTCACACACACACACACACACACTCTAACACTCTTTCAGTCTCAGATGCAAATGCACACACACTCACTTTTCCATTAACGTCTCTGACAGAAGGAACAGAGCATCAGGAAAAATGGGTCAAGAGCCTGGAACAGGCGGCGCAAAGACAAGTCTGACAGCATGAACATGTTCCAGGGGAGGATTTCTCTTTCTTTCTGTCTTTCTGTGTCTCTCTCGCTCTCGTTCTCTCGCTCTCTCATACATACACATACACTTTTTACTAGGCCCTTGAGTACGATTATATATCACTATGGTGCTATAGCCGAATTAATAAAATGTAATTAAATACATAATTAAATCATCTTAATGAACAAATCTCATTAATGAATAAATCTATCAACAAATCCATTAATAACTCCATAAAACCTTTAGGAACTATTTATATATTTTAAAAAAATCAGTTATTTAATAACTTAATTTCTGAACAGAATATGCATCATTACATTAAAGAGGTGGGGAAAAAAACACACACGTATACACATGGTGGTATGAAGCCGAGAGAAGCAAGTTTACATATTTTTTCGTGGGTGTTTTTTTTGCATTTTGTGTAAGATTTAGTGAAGACACACAGTAGCACCATGGAGTCCCAAGAACATTATCAAGGACGGTAGCAAGAAGAAAACTGAGCCGGTGCCAAGAAGAATCATAGATTAGCGTTAAGTGAGGTTTAATGTCTATTCATTTCATAGTTTACTTTACTTACCTGACTTTTTAAATGTTTTGATTATTTTTATATGCGGAAATATTATTATAGTTGAAAATCGGTAATATTGGTAATATTTTTAGGTGGCTGGAACGGCGTATCTGCATTTACATTATTTCCGATTGGAAAATGTGTCACGCAGTACGAAATTCCACCTAAAGAACTCCAGAACGGATTCAATTTGTATGCCGAGGTTCTGCAGTATATAATATCGGACACATTTTCACACCCAGGTTGTCACGGTAACTTTTCAATGATGATACTTTGATTATTCTCACTCTTGGCTCAAAGCTGAGTTATTTTAATTTTGCCATATATATTTTTTTCATTAATCAACTGAAATCAATTTGACATTCCAGATTATCGAATTGAAAATCTAGGACTATATCCCAAAATCTGACATGAACGATGTCATGAACAATCTGCCTTTCAAACCTAAATGCGATTTATTTATTTATTTTATTTTTCTTTGATAAATAAATGTAATTTTTGTAAATTGATGATTACATCATCACCATATTACAGTATATTATGCCCTAGTGTATATAGTCAGCGTTATCGAGCCTATCATGTGTAAATTGACTATTGCATGTTGGTTTAAAGTGAAAAAAAAGTTTAAAAAGTTCAAGAAGTAGTTTTATCTGTAGAATCCCCTTGTTAGTTTTGCTGTAATTTGTAATTTGCACTAGTCAGTTTGTTTCAGCGTGAAACGTTTCTTTCTGTCAGCAAACAGAAAGCCATGAAAGAGTTGTGGAAAAACATAAACAGATGGCGTGACAGGACTAACTCGGGCTGGTGGCTTCTGTGATCATGAAGTCTTTCAGAGACAGAAGGAAGAAATCTGCTTCTAACTGAGGAAGACACTTTAGGAAGACGATGCTTTTGTGTAGTGCTGCTACTAATGTTCACTCTGTCTGTGCTAGAGTAAGTAATGTCTCGAAAAAACGATTGCTTATAACTTCTAAATGTTATAAGCAATCGTTATATTTAAATTTAAAATATTTAAATGTAAAATAAATTTCAATGCAATAATGCTCTGGAGGCAGTGTTATGATCTGGGGCTGCTTCAGTCACTCAGGTCTAGACTCAGCAACATTACTGTATGTGGCAATAAAATAAAGTCAGCTGACGACCTGAATGTACTGAATGACACCTCAGTCAATTGTTTTTTTCTTCTTTCCTGATGGCACGCACTGATGGTGCTCAAATGAAACATTAGAATGTTTGGCCGGACAGTGTAATTAAATATATGTATGATAATGAAAAATAATTAAGAAATTTTATATATATATATAAAATCTCATCTTCAGAAACTATGGTTGTCGTGTAAATTAAATCAGGTCTAATCAGTCTGGTCTAGAATTTCTTTTCCCCCCTGCATGTTGTTTTTACAGCCGGGATACGTGCAATCACTCTGGTTGGTGAGTATTCTTTGCAAATCATTCACAGGTTGCTGCGCTCATTAGTTATGCGCCGTGTGCTGCACGTTGAGCTGCGCACACTGTTGTTGTTGTTCTTGTTGTTCTCAGCTCATTAAAGGAACTGCTGAATCAGAACAGCCAGTTTGCTGTACTGTAGAACAGCCTGTGCGTGTGTGTGTGTGTGTGTGTGCATGATCTCCGTCTTTAACACACTCCCAGGTGATCAGGCGCTCCTGGTTTGCATGAGATGGGAAAAGCATCCTGGAAAATGAACTGGAAGTTCACCAGGGGGGGGGAAAGGTCACGGTAAGGTCACTAACTCTGGGAATGTAAAAAATAATAATAATAAATTAAGTAAACTAATTGATAGTAATTTGAATGAAAGTTATTTTATTTATTTAAATGAATGTTTTAATGATCTGTCAACAAATATCATCATGCTATAAAATATGAAATTGTAAACAACTTAACAAACAAACTATAAATAAATAAATAATATAAAAATATTAAAAATGAAATTTAGATTTACCAGAAAAAGGAAGAAACCAAACGTATTTTTTAAAATTTTTTTTAAAATGTGATGATAAAAAACAAAAAATTCAATGTATATAAAATGTTTTAAGGAGGAAGTGATTTTCCGGAGAGCAGACTTAAAACTTTTTGACGTTAACTGAAGTAAATCAGCGCTGTGTTATTTGTTAAATCCGTCTTGGCTCCTCTCCGGGGTGACGGGGGTGAGAGCTCGTTTCTTTGCCATTTCCAAGTAAAAATAGCTGCAGTTTGAGGTGTTAGCTTTTTAAATTGACCTTGAGCTCATGTGTTATCTCCATGTGAGTGTGTGTGTGTGTGTGTGAGAGCGTGTGATGAGGGGCAGTGGGCAGGAGGAGGGGTGTAATTATCGAGCAGGAACACTCGCATCACTCACAGGTGCCAAGCCAGCACCGCTGCTTCCTGCCAGACGCACAGCGCAGGTGCATGGTGGGACGGCAGTGTGCGTGGGCCGGCCGCCCAAAACACATCCAGCTGGGGTTTGGCAGAGGGGAGAAGAAAGTATCAGCAAAAACTATCTCTCTCTCTCTCTCTCTCTCTCTCTCTCTCTCACACACACATACACACACACACACACACACACACACAGCGAGAAACCAGAAGACTGACGGAGATAACAGAGAGGCTTTGAAGGTTAATCCTAATGGTGATTTGAGTTTCTGCTGCAGATGCAAACAGCAAGGACATGAAACACAAATTTACAGACTTAAAGCCACAAAGGTTATCAGGTAATGAAGCTGAATACGGTGCGAGTCTCCGCAAAACAAGAGGCGATAGTACAGAAACGATCACGCTCATTAGCCAAAAAAGTCACGCACTTTAAAATTCCATTGAATCGCCTTTAGTCTTGATTACAGCTCACACTGTGGTGTCCGGTTCATGTGTGGAAATGATTCCTCATGTTTCCACAAGCGCTCTTCCATAATCTGAGTCCTGTTCCATCAGGGAAGAGGAAAAACTCCATAGATGTGATAAACCTGGTTTGAGTCTAGACCTGAGCAACTGAAGCGACCCCAGGTCATAACGCTGTCTCCAGACGCTTGTACAGTGGACACTATGCATGATCACTTCATGTGCTTCCCTTCTTACCCTGACACACCAATCACTCTGGAATAGACTCGATCTGGACTCACATGACCTTTTTCCATCACTCCATCAGTCCGATATTTATGCTCCCCAGCAAATGAAAGTGTTTTTTTTATGGACACACAGCTGTTTAGTCCCAATCCTGTGAGTTCTCATCACACTGTGTGTGTTATGTGGAAATATTGTGTGTTTTTAAATGATCTCTATTCGGGATTTCTTTCCCAACTGGCCACATTACTTCCACGAAGTTGACGGTTCAGCTCTCTCCTTCCAGGTTTTGATAATGTGTTAAAGGGTTCTTAACCCAGTTCCAGCTATTTCAAACCTCCTTAGTTGTTTTCTTTGCTTGATGCAGACCAATAATTTGACCCATTTAAAACGGTGACCTTTTTTTTCGGCCAGGCAGTGTGTACTGTATATACACCAATCAGCCTTTACATTACGATGCCAAACATTAGGGGTAATTGTGCTGGTTCCTCTTGTGCCCTTGGGGTATGACTCCATAGGGCTTCTGTGGGGGGGGAGTTCTTCAGTTTTTGGCACCATGATGTTGGCAGGGGATCCTAATTGGTGCTCTGGGTTGTGGGGTGAGGCTCCTGTGGATCAGACTTTTTTTGTTCCAGATCTGGCGAATTTGGGAATTTTGGACTGCATCCTCGGGCTCTTTGCCTGCTGGGCCCAGTGTGCGGTCGGCTGTGGTGCAGTGGGTGCCTTTCCGTCATGGCCAGCATTGCCTTTTTTGCCGATCATGCCTTACTGCAGCTTTGTTGGGGGTGTGCAAACTTTTTCACCATGTGGTTCACCTACAATACAGTGGATGCCTGATTTATTTTTGTGCACTCCAAACGTCTAGGAAGTGTCTACGAGAAGCCTTTAAGGGTTTAATTCAAGGGGTTACGATCAGGCTGATACACACTTCCTGTTTGTTTGGTTTTTGCACACAGACTTCTGATTTCAGACTGTGTGTTTGTTTGTGTGTGTTTGTGTGTGGGTGTGTGTGTGAATGGCAGGCCGTATAAACCGATGCTGTGTCTAAAAGAGCTGGAACGGACTGTGTGTGTTTTCTGGCCCCCGGTGACCCGGTTGTCACGGTGACATTGAGAGGGCGCTGTTCCTGTCTGCACGCAAACTGCGCCATCTGCTCGCCTGGCACCGTGCTGCGCCAACAGGGGGCAGAGGGTGGTAGGCTTTTCATCAACCAAACAAGAGGGAAGCCAGGGAGTATTTCTGTGTGTGTGTGTGTGTGTGTGTGTGGGAAAGTAGGAAGGTTAAATATGAAAAGTGTTTTTCCCTTTGAGTATAAAGTGCAAACTCATTACCTTCTGTTATTAGCTAGTAATATTGATTTTTATATATTGTTTGGAGTCTAAATCTGTCATTAAATGTGAACATTTTGATAGATGTGATATACCCAGGGTTGCCAGATCTGCACACAAACTTTCAACTCAGATGCAGAATTAAAACACACATTTGTTATTAATAAACAGTATAAATAATAATTAATTTATACAGCATTGGTGGCTCGGTGGTAGGTTTTTCTCGCCTGCCATGTCGAAGGCCCGGGTTTGATTCCCACCTAAACCCCAGCCATCGGATGCAGGGCCGGTCCCAAGCCCGGATAAAATGTGAGGGTTGTGTCAGGAAGGGTATTCAGCGTAAAATCTTGTGCTAAGTTCAGACGGTAATCTGCTGCTATTGTAAGTCCTTATTGTCCAATCAAACCAGTTATTGATGTTGCAAAGTGGTTTTAAGTACAGAGGGTCCGATTCCCTCATCGGCTCTGTGAAAGTGAAATTTGTCGAGGATTTTAAAATGAACCTCGCGCCGCAGTATCTGAGTGAACTGTTAGTGTCTTACGATCCGCCACACCTGTTTCGATCAAAATATGCAGGCTGTTTGTTAGTACCTCGTATTATAAAAGTAACAGCCAGGGGCAGAGCTTCTTCTTACAAAGCCTCAAAGTTATGGAACAGCCTTCAAATTTATTTTCAGCACTCAGACACAGTCTCAGTGTTTAAGTCTAGGTTAAAAACCTATTTATTTAGCCGGGCAGTTTTGCGAATAATAGTTTGCAGTAAAAGTGTGCAGCAGGTCACGCTGGCTATACAGCTTCAGTGTTTCGGGAGGCAGGCAAATTCATAGCACGGCACAAAACAGTGACAAGACCCTAGTAATGTGTTTTTATTTCCATTCCCCTAGGGGAAGGTGACGGTACTGCATGCAGGCCATGATAGATCATTTAATATCCACCACATGTAATTTTAAAACAACAACTGTGTTAACTATTTACATTTTGTAATTAGGTTTGAAAGTAGAATTGAATTGAATTGAAAAGCGCTATACAAATAAATAGAATTGAAAGTAGCGTAAAATGTTTAAGTGTCATTATTCATTTATTTTAACCTTGTGTGTTGATCAGACTTGGGACTTAAAGGTGTGGGTTGGGATTTAAAATTGGATTTTGGCATTCTTAAGTTTGGGAATGAAATGAAATCAAATGGCATATGTAAGTCAGACTTTAATTGCATCCTCTGAATAAAAGAAATAAATACAATTAAATAGCAACTGTTTAGTAAATCAATTACAAACAAGTACTTTATTTAATGTGTGTGTTACATGTGTGTGTGTGTGTGTGTGTGTGTGTGTGTTGTTGTTGTTGTACTGACTCACCACGTCACCATCTTGCCCCGCGGTGCCATTTAGAGGTGGAGAAACTTCCACCTCCACGCTGGAGCTGTTCGGGAGGTTTTTATCTGAAATAAACACAACACACTGTTAGAGCACAGTCACCTGCGGGAGAGGTGTGTGTGTGCATGTGTGTGTGTGAAAATAAGAAAGTGTGTGTGTGAATGGCAGCATGCCATTTGAGTTGTGTTAAGATGTTAATATGGTAATGTGGCATAATATTAGCATAATTGGTGTGTGGAAATGAGAAATGTGTGTGTGTGCGTGTGTGTGTGTGTGTGTGTGTGTGTGTGTGTGTGTGCGTGTGTTTGTGTGTGTGTGTTCACTTTGATCAGGATGGATGTAGATCAGAAGGGGGAAGAAAGCAAATTAGGTATCTATGTCAAAAATTAACCTGGGTATACAAATAAAATTTGTTGTGGAGGTGAGTTTTTAAGGCGATACAGATTTTCTCATAATAAATAACGTAAATACTGAATTTATTCTTTACTGAATAAAGAAACCTGACAACCCTAATCTATAGTATGAAAAGGCTAACTGCTAATATTAGCATCTGGCTAGTAAGCAGAGAATGTTTAGCATTATCTTCTGTGTGTGTATGTAATGATGTGATTTGAAGTGCGTAATACTAGCTGTGAAGTCTAGCGGGTCAACATACCGGCTACTCCGTTAGCATCTTCCACTTGGCATTTCTTTTTGGCAATTTTGTGTAGGATGGACGCTTTCTCGCGGAACTTTCCTGAAAGATGAAGAAAAAGTGAGAGTTTGCTTAGAACCAAGGTTTGGATTATGATGTCATATCAGTAACGCTAATCTATGCTACATAATCTGCTAACTGAATACTACTCAGTGTGTGTAGGATCATATAGATAGAGCATTAATGTTAGCATAAAAGCGAGCATTCCATACAGGATACAAGATTAGCACTGATGGATTAGTATGTATCAGAGTGTTAGCATCACATACACATACTGTACAGTACACAATCTGTTTCTTGATAACACCCTGATTATCACTTCATAACCTTCCTAACAAAATCATTAACTCCAGCTGGCTCTCGGCCCATCCTGCCGTCTGTAGCCATCAGCGGTGGCCCAAACTGGCTAATCTCACCCCTACAGATGTGCACATCTGCATCACATGACCTTTTGGAGGTCAGTGAGCTTAGTCCTCAGGCTACAGTTGCTCCAGTTGATGCCAAATATCGTAACCTTTGCTCGGAGTACATACTGCATGGGATCATGGTTGATCCATTACTTAGAAGCATCAAGTGTTTGCATCAAACACTTGGAATGATGACAGAGTTCCTTAAGTCTGCATAGCTATTAAGTGTGTCTCTCGGGGAAGAAAAAACATCTGTACAAACATTTTGATACCACAGGACTGGTAAATGCTTAAATCTAAAGGGGGTAAATATGTTTTTGTAACTTCAAATTTTTTACCACACGACTTCACCAAGCATTTAGTTGATCTCCATTCAAGGTTTTTTTTTCTGGCCACATTATTTCCACAGAGTTGACGGTTGAGCATTATCCTTCAGGTTTTTATACTGTTGAAGGTTTTCTTAACCCAGTTCCAGCTATTTCAAAACTCATTAGTTGTTTTCTTTGCTTGATGCAGGCCAATGATTTGACCCTTCTGAAATGGTGACCTTTTGTTTTCCTAGACAGGCATAGTGTATAGGTGTATAGTGTATAGGTATATATGTAGTGTAAGGTATATACTGTATATATGTATGTAGGTATGATATATACAGTATATACAGTATATAATGCTGTTCCTTAACAAAGACAAATATGTTTATACAATTAAATTTTTTGTAAAGAGTTTTTAAACATTTAAGGAAGATGTCTTCCCTGTCAGCTTTGTAACAGTCAGGAAATATTCCAGGAAAATCTAAAGAATTTTACAATTTATTTGTAAAAGCATGCAGTCGTTTTGTCTTGGTGACAGAAGAAAAATTTATAGCTACTATAATTAAATTTCTTACTTGATCCTGTATATCATATTTTGTGCATTTCTCTTTTCAATCCTAGAGCACAAAAACCTTAACATTCAAAGACTACTGTGAAGGATGTTTTCCAAATTTATGCAAAATTCACTTTATAGTCAAACAGTCAGATGGGTCTCAAGTGTGCATGTTCAAACAAAAATGTAAGGAACAAATGGTGTAATCAATGTAAATAATCAGGGCCAAATTCCCAACTCTTGTTCCGTACAAAAATGCATTTCAAAATTCAGCTGAGATTCATATGAAGCTTCTTCAGTCCTGCTGAGCTAAACTGAATTAATGTCTTTTAATGTTATAGTGTATTTAGTACAAATGTAACTCTTTTCTTTACCGAGAACAAGTTGTATAGCTAACCGGAACTAGACTATGTTCCATACAGCTAGTTCTAGTTCTAAATTTTAAAGATACCAACTTGATTTAGCTCAGTTGGACTGCAGAAGCTTCAGATGAGTCTGAGCTAAACTTTGGAATGAGGGGCTGTAGAATTTGGCCCCAATTCCTTACATTGTTCTCACTTTCCGGGTGACAAATTTCACGGTCGGTGTGCAGAGCAGGAGAATTTATTCGACCAACTCCAACTGGAATGTACTTATATACACACTCATTTAAGAAAGACTTGAAAAAAAAAAAAAACTATCCCACTAATGATCTTATATTTGATTTGTTGTAATCTTAGATTATGAAATTCTAGATAAATTTGACTAGATCAAAGGAGAAGAGTGCAAGAGGACTTTTAGAGCTCATCAAGAGTGCTAAGTCGGTAAACCAGAATGCGCAAATGTTTCTGTTCTGACTGTTATAAAGATGTCCTCCATAAAGGTTACAAAAATGTCAACAACAACAAAAAAATGCCTTCCGGACAGAAGTCTTGGAAGGTCTGCAAAAAAGTGAAATATCTTGAGTACAGTTTAATTTACTGTGTCTACATGTTCTTAAAATTAAATTACAACAAACTGAATATAAGACTATTAAGCTTATTTAAAATAAAATTTACTAAACATTTTAAGGGGAAAAAATCTTGTTCTATTGGCAGAACATTTTGCTAGTTTTAGAAATGGAAAGACATTTTTTGCTTAAACTTTCAGTAAAAAAACTAATAAGAAATAGATTTAATAGTTTTATATTTGTATAAATATGTATATTGTTTTAAACTAATTATATGAAATGATAAGTTTGACTAGATTCAAGAATATTTTGCAGTTTTAGCTGTTTACACTGAAAAAACTCTTAGCATCTTAGCATGTTAGCAAGTGAAATATTCTTGAATATAGCCAATCTTATCTATAATTTCTTAAAATACATTAACACTAAACCTAATGTAAGATTTTTAAGTCAAGTTAAGATTTCTAGTCAAATGTAAGTAAAATTACAAGCAAAAATGTAGTGAAAGAAAAAAACTCCTAAAAACTACAACATTTTCTGCCAATTGAAAAAGATATTCGTCGCTTGCAATTTTAGAAAATATTTAAAAGTTTAAAAATCGTATATTTGGTTTGTTGTATGCTTATTTTAAGAAATATTTCACTTGCTAAGACAAATTTTTTGCAGTGTATTATAGAAACGATAATAAGTAAAGGCAGAAAAAGCACATTCATATAACCTTAGTGGACCACTGCGATGATACCAAGGTCTCACCTGGTTCGCTTCAAAACTGGTTAGCTGAAGTGAATTCACAATAAACTTTAAGACTTTAAAATCGGCACGTTTGTTACAATTTGTACAAAATCTCCTTCTAAACTCCAAAAACGTTGCTCTTGCTCGTTCTTATTCATACACGTTCTTTGCGATCACCCTTTTCACTCTTTAGCACTTGGAATCGAATTCGAGACCCAGAAGAGGACATCAAACGAGAAGACGAGAACGCAAGAGCAAATAATAACGTGTTATTGAATTGAATAACACCCCCATTTCCGCCATGGGGCAAATTAGCAGGTGAAATGACGCTCTATTATGCAACATCAAAGAGTGTGAAGAGTGTGTAGCGATGAGGACGGGGCTAAAATTAGAAGCCGGCGTCGGCTCTTTCTCTCCAACATCAGAGGAAACGGCACAAGCCGATTTGTCACCGTGCTGGCCATGATGTGAGTCTAACCCGTCCTTGAAGAGACTAAAGCAATTCAGCTGTACGAGACATCCCAGAAGTGCTATTATTGGTTCAGAGAGTGTGTGTGTGTGTGTGTAAGTGAGATAGTCGTTATTACATTAGCTGTATGTTGCCTCTACTCCATAACTCCTCCCAGAGTGACTCACACTATTCCTCACATCAGCTCAATGACGGGCTTGCTGTGTGTTTGTGTATGTGTGTGTGTGTGTGTGTGTGTGTGTGTGTGTGTGATGATTTCATTGCATCTTAATGTGAACATGGTCGTGTTCTCAGGTTTTCCATTTACAGGAGCGGAAACACCCCAAAAAAAATGCTAAAAAAAATCCAAATGACGAAATGAAGGTGCGTGATGCTCGGAGGAGGGGGAGAAAAAAAAAAGAAAAGAAAAAGATGAAGAAGAAAAAAAAATAACAAGAAAATGAAATTGTCATACACGATTTGCACTTATGTTAGTGAAATCTCACCAAGAGAGGCTGTCAAAGCAGGAGTGTGAAAACAACACACACACACACACACACACACACACAGAGTGTGATGAGGGAAGAGATGAGGAGGGAAGATGAGTATGCGTGATAATTTGCACATGGAAAGAAAGGATCTTACCTTCTTCGGTCATTGAGTGATAATATTTTAGCTTGCCATAAGTCCCCAGCTCTACAACATCACACACAGAGACAAGTGTAAGCCAACACACACACACACACACACACACACACACACACACACACACACACAGTAAGAGATGGAGGTGAGCGTGACGGAGCAATGCGACATACATAGTTTCGGAAAATCTTTCTTCCTAACCCAGGCTCACTAACATAAGTGCAAAACAGGGAGTTCAACAACAGCAACATTAGCAACACACACACACACACACTTTTGGAATGCTGGAATCATCCATAACAAAGCAAACTCAATATAGAATATAGAAAAAGATATTTTCAGTTTGGTTTTTAAAGCAGCCGGTGCCAAGAAGAATCATAAATTGCGGTTTAATGTCTATTTATTTCATATTTTACTTCATTTACACGTCTTTTCTAAATGTTTTGATTGTTTTTATATACAAAAATATGATTATAGTGTTGGAAATCGGTAATATTGGTAATACTACTGGGTGGCTGGAACGGATTAACTGCATTTACTTTATTTCTTATGGGAAAATGTGTTTCACAATACGAAATTTCATCTGTGACGAGTTATCTCTGTAATTCTACAGTGTTTTGTGTGTTTAGTTTAATGCCGTGTTTAATCCAGTTGACCATAATGCCTTTAGTCTAATCATGAATGTATTGCAAAATAATGAAATTCTGAAGTTTTCTCATAAACGAGCAAAAGTTTACACACATCAGTACAATTCCGAGTCACGTAAAATGTGCTTCCATCATTTTATACCATTTTCTTTGATTATGTGTGTGTGATTTTGTCACATCACTGAGAGCAATAAGCAGTTAAATGCGACAAAATACTTACTTTCCATATGTTCTTATTGTTCTAAAAAAAAAATCAAGCGAAACATTTTATCTTATAAATGGACCCTGAAATTTCTGTCCATCCTAAGAAACTTGCTGATGTAATCAGTAACATCATGACTATCATTATGTCTTTCTTTAATGGAGGTTGCAGTAAGTACATTAAGCACCTACAGTACACTCATTATGTATTTTCTGATTTTCATCAAATTGTTTGTTGTTTGATGCTGTCGAGGTTAATGTCCACCCTTTCATAATGAAATATTAATAAAGTTTATTTTTTAAAAATGAGAAACAGTCACTTTCAACAGTAAATCACTTTGCTAACTAAAGCTCAATTGTGTGCTCATTAAATGCTAACTCTGTTGTTTGCATGTTCTCCATGTGCTTGGTGGGTTTCCTCTGGGTACCCTGGTTTCCTCCCACAGTCCAAAGAGTACTAGAGGAAGAAGCAGAACATGCAATCTTCATACACACAGACCCCGAGGTGGAAATCGAACCAGGACCCTGGAGGTGTGAGGCCAAAGTGCTAACCACTCTGTTACTCAGTTACTGTTTTTGTCTGCTTACTGATCTTTCGTTGTCTTCCGGTAATGTTCTTCCACTCTTGAAGCATGCATGCCACTTAAAACACCTCAAACGACTCATTGCAGCATCGTCGTAAACTTGCCGTATCATGTCAAATGTCTTTGTGGCAGATTTCACGTTGGGACTTTTTTCGAGCCTACTGTCCGTGATGAAATATCATTTGGCGTGTTACAAAACTAGTCCTGAGACTTTTTGATACCACCTCATGAGAGCTATACAGGCAGGAGGGGGTACAAACACAACTACATCAAAAAGCACAAGCCATTTGCATGTTCTATACAGTAGATATCCAGCGAAACTAAGATTGTGCTGTTTTATAGACATTCGGTGGGAAACCATAGGATGAGCTGGACCACAGAAAAAAAATGACATTCTGTATTATTACATTTTAATTTAATGTAATATTGATGTTTCTGTCACAGTCTCGCAAAGGTCTCGCAATGTCACCTTCAGCTCAGAAACCATGATCCATTAGACGCACTGTTCTATGTTTAATGGCAGACTTTTTTTTTTTTAGAGCTCAAAATCCAAATTTACCATGTCACGACTGATCTGATCACAAGGCAAAAATACCACGGCTAATGTTATTAGCTGCATATAAATATGGACGTCTGCCAGACAGACTGGCTAAAGTCCCAGGCTGCTCAGAGATCATAAATAACTCGCGCAGCACTGCGGCTCTTTTATAACAAAGAGTCTTCATGGTCATGGAGTAACAATATCAGACTAAAAGCCGGCGAGGTGAATTTATAACAAGTGACTGGATAATAGGTAGCATAAATGTATGGCGGATAAAGCTAGTGTCTTCAAGGCTGTGTAGTAATTCAGTCTGATTTCCAGACAGCTTTGTAATGTAGTACAATCTCCATTACACACACACACACACACACACACAATGATAATTAGCTGTCTGGATCCTAGCATCTCTTCTGCAATGCCAAAATGCAGCACAAGATGGCTGGCTTGTCCAATCGCCTCATTCTGTCAATCTTGAGGAATTCTAGCCGAAGCTAACGATACCAAGCGCTAAAAGCAACATGCTTCTGATTCCTTTTCCTGAGTATTTTTAACAAAAGTTTGGAAAACATTTAAATATCAAAACTTCCTAATGCTAATGCATATTTTACCCACTTTAACTTCTATACTGCTAATTTATTATTATGTGATAATGCTAGATCAATACATATGTTGTTTATTGTAATATTATGCTAGTTTAGGTCTTAGCTTGTTTAGTATTTCGTCTGTTTTCTAGTTGATGTTGCACCCAGTCACTCATTTACTATTTAGACTTCATGTTCATTGTAGCACTAGTTCACGTTTTTAGCTTGTTCACTGTAATGCTAGTTCATTGTTTAACTTGTTTACTGTAATGATAGTTCATCTTTTAGCTTGTTTACTGTAACGCTACTTTATCTTTTATGTCATTTACTGTAACTCTAGTTCATCTTTTAGCTCGTTTACTGTAACGCTAGTTTATCTTTTAGCTCGTTTACTATAACGCTAGTTTATCTTTTAGCTCGTTTACTATAACGCTAGTTTATCTTTTACGTCGTTTACTGTAACGCTAGTTCATCTTTTACGTCATTTACTGTAACGCTAGTTCATCTTTTAGCTTGTTTACTGTAACGCTAGTTCATCTTTTACGTCATTTTACCGTAACGCTAGTTCATCTTTTAGCTTGTTTACTGTAACGCTAGTTCATCTTTTAGCTTGTTTACTGTAATGCTAGTTCATCTTTTAACTTGTTTACTGTAACGCTAGTTCATCTTTTACGTCATTTACTGTAACGCTAGTTCATCTTTTAGCTTGTTTACTGTAACG
>JAQMYL010000013.1:16601821-16617342 GCA_030014365.1 Clarias pachynema | reverse complement strand
AAATCATTCAGTATTTCCATATATAACTTAAAAATTTATAAATAAATAACATTACAGGAGAATATATGCATGGCTGTGAAGAAAGAAATATAGTACAAGACAGACCAGTTTTCTTGTGACAAAGTTACTCATATTCTCCAGCAAGCTCAGTAAAACCTAACAGCTGTTTTACTTATAAAACTGCACAAATCTGTGTCTAAATCTCCTGAACTCATTAATCAATGAGTTTTCACTCCAAATATTGACTGTTTATTTTATTGCTCTTTATAGAATAAAGAGAATTTCATGCAGAAATGTTTTCAAAAGCATCTTTTGCTTATGCCATATTTTTGTATGTGCCCAAGACTTTTACACAGAACTATAAGTAAAACAGCTGTTAGGTTTTACTGAGCTTGCTGGAGAATATGAGTTTTCATACAGTATTCAAATGTTTTCAACTGAAAACTGGTCTGTCTTGTACTACATATATTTTTTCTTTACAGCCCTGTATATATTCTCCTGTTATGTTATTTATTTATTAATTTTTAAGTTATATATGGAAATACTGAATGATTTTGTACACAATTATGCAGACATGATAAAAATATATAACAAAATTGGTACAGCATATATAATATGGTGCCTAAGACTTTTGCACAGTCCTGTACAGGTATATACAGGGGATTAGAGACCAGACTGCCCAGCCCTGAAACATTCATTTAATCAGTGAGAAATCAGAGTGAAGATGTCCACTGACGAACCTTCCTCACTTCATTCACACAGTCAGAGTTGGTGATCTCATGCTGCGTCCTGCCGAGCGTCTTTCTGTGCCGTTCGACAATTATTAAGCAAATCCGATTTAATCTGATGTGAGCTCTATAGTGAAGAGTTGAAGTGCACACTCGGCGTGAACAGCTACAGTGATGGGTCATGGACTTGATCAGAGGGGAAAGAATATCCAATGAGGATAATCATATAAACACACACACACACACACATGGATAAGCAACACCCATATGGACGAAAAAGAAATGAGCAAGAACCAGGAGCAAAAACATTATTGATGATTATCGATGAGGACGCACAAAGTCTCCAGTGTGACACACCATACTGAGACGGAGGGAGAAGGACGGGGTGGCAGTAATGACAAGATTTAGAGAATAACTCACTCACCGGAGTCAGCGAATTCTGAGGAAACAGAAGGCCAGAAAGGAAAGACAACACAGAGAGAAGAAAGTGATGAAACAAAGCAAGAAGCTCAGAAGCACATCGTTAATGAACCAGACCCCCGGCGAAAGATACAGTATGTACCAACAGTGCACGAGTGACTCGGGTCATTGCCTTAAATCTTACGAGCCCCCCTGCAGTACTGAACGTTAGCTCTGCTTTAGAAACGACATCCTTTAACTCAACACCAGGACATTCTTGATTAAAACGCGCCAACCGTGGGGTCAGTTTTTAACCACAGAAAAGCTTTTAAAATGAAAAAAAAAAAAAAAAAAAACAGCCTGCAGGGGATTTCATGTCTTCGCTGGAGTTCCCATTATACTGCAGACGCTCTTATCGATTCACATTAATAAAATGCGGTTCTTTGGAGGAAACGTTAATTAACTTCATTGTTAAAGGGTGACAGATGACACGATATGGTTCTGTCTTTTTTTGAGAAGGATGTAACTGCACTGTTAGCTGTGTAACTGATCAGCGTTAGACTGGTATGTGTCAGTGTTTATATCATTTATTTTTGTTTAGAGTGAAGCTTTTAATGTAGGGATGAGCGTTTCATTGATACGCAACATGGATCATGATGTTAAGTAGTGCTAAACGTTTAAATGTTGAAAAATAAATGTTCAAAATAATTTAAAGATTTTAAACAGTACATTTAAAAAAAATTCAAGTTGCTTTAAACTGGGGTTTGATTTGTAATTGTTAGTTTAAACGAAAAAAATGTTAAAAACTATTAAAATACACACGATATTAAGGAAAATATATTGTGTCTATTTATGATGCTATCATGGTTTAGCATATTAGTCATATTTTCCAACCTTAGCTTTTTGCATTAAATAAATGTTTATTGTAATATTGGTCTCCAATTTGGTTACCTTTTGTACCTGGTGAAGGAGATCACAACGTGTGATCCGATCGTTTCTCTCTTGACAGAATAAATCTACAATTTCTGTGCACGTTTGCCCCACATATGGGGAACATTAGGTGACTTTTCAAGTTTCCCAGGAAGGAATGTCTCTTTCCCTCCTGCTTTTATTTTCATCCACTGGGTCTCTGGCTGAGGAATAAGCACTGATTGGCTCACAAGCACTAAAGCATCCAACCATTCGTAAATGAGACTGAATTCCGGTAACCAATCATAACACAGAAGGTGGGATTTATCAGAAAAGACAGGAAGCCTAAAATCGGAGAAAAGTACTTATTTCTGTTATATTTCCAGCAGATTAAACACTTCAATTTATAGGAATTGTGATTAAAGGCTTTAAGCATGTATTATCAGATCAGTGTACATGTAAATAGTTAAGCTAGAACCTCTAATCAGAATAATTAGAAAATATTGCAATACTTTCTACTGACACCCATGATTGGCTAATGTAGCTATGATTGACAGTGGGTAGAGGTAGAGATGCCCCTCCCACCCTGACAGCATGGACAAATGTTGCTTTTCTGGACTCCTGACCATGATTTGCTACGGCATGATCAGATATGCATCACAAATGCAATCTCTTCATGAGCACAGTTGCTTTTTAGCATTATTATTATTATTATTATTATTAATATACTATTAATTCATCTTAAAAATAAAATAAAATGCTTTAAACAACATTGAGCTTACGACTTTGTTCTACTTTTAATGATTATTAATATCGTTTATACGAGAAGACAAGAAAAATTATAAGGGGAAAAAAAACTAAAAAAGTAAAGAGACTTGGAAATATTGCAAGTATATAATATTTGTATTACAAAAAATAAAAGTGAAAAACTTAAGAAAAAAGACAAAAAAAGAGAAGAAATTATAAAAGCTTTTAAGAGAAGCTTATAATTTAGTTATTGTTAAAAGTTTTGTTATTATGATAAATAATAAAATTATTACATTATTAAAGTAAGAAAGGAATTGAACACAATGATTGAGCTTGATGAAAAATAAATACACATCCAATGTTTACTTTAGAAATAAATAAATAAATGTGAGTTAATTTGCTATTATTATTATTATTATTATTATTATTATTATTATAAGCAATAAGAATAAGAATAAGAATAATAACACCATAGTGATATTGTTGAATAAGTATTGGCACCCACTGCCCAGCCAAAATTAACTTGACAGTTAACCATCACATACAAATCAGTTGGATTAGATTTATGGAATTCTACTATTAATTTTAAAGTAAAAAAAAAATAATAATAAATTTGCACACATATATGTATAAACATAAATAAATTATGCATACAGTACCAGTCAAAAGTTTGGACCAACCTTCTGATTTCAATGTTTTATGTTTAGTGATTTATTTCCTACATTCTAGAACAATACTGGAGATTTCAAAACTCTGAAATAACAAACATGAAATTTTTGTAATTGATTAACAACAGCAACAGTCACAGTCAGTTGTTGTTTTAAGACATGAAGGTCAGCTGTTCTGGAACGGTTCTTGTAAGAACAGTATTGTGTCAAGTGCGTTTGCAAAACCCATCAAGCACCATGATGATGAAACTGTCTCTCATGAAGAGCTTCCCAGGAAAGCGAGACCAAAACGTACCTCTGCTGCAGAGGAGACGTTCATTTAGAGTCACCAGCCTCAGAAATCACCAATTAACAACCAGAACCTCAGATTAGAGCCGTTATAAAGACATTACAGAGCAGAAGAGAAGTCTTAACTGTTTAAATTCTAAAGATTATGGTGTATTTTGGATAAACACCTTCAGTATTGTTTTACAGTGCGGAAAGAAATACAGTATAAATCAGGAACGACCATGGAGTTAGAACGGGGTGTACAAATTTTCGACTGGTACGGTATGTGTATTAATGCCTATATTTATGGTTTGTTATTGTTAACAAATATAAAGTATTTAAAGAATCCTTTTGAAGCCGTTATATTTTCCAAAAGTTTTTCTTAATGGAAAATTAAAAGAATTTTAGAAACTGAAACAGAAATTCCCTTTATAGATCACACTAGTTTTTAAGTGATAATAAAATTCATTTAGTGCTTGTCTAATATGTGTGTGTGTGTGTGTGTGTGTGTTACCTTCGCTAAGTGGGTCTAGTGTATGGATCATGAGCTGAAAGATGCTGTTCCTCATCAGGCTGTTGTGCAGCGACGCTGAGCTTCCGCCTCTCTGCAGCCGCGGCTTGGCCTACGATTGGATGAGAGAGAGAGAGAGACATGTCAATCAAACAACTCTCTACCATGGCTGATCATGATAATATGGCAGGGTGTAAAATCCTGATTGATCAGAGAAACATCTGAACGTCTGAGTGTGACTAAACCATGTTAGAATTAGGTCACAGGGTTTAGGGGTTAGGATGTAGGGATTAGGGGATAGGGGTTAAGGGGCTAGGGAGAACAGCTTGCTGTAGTGGAAACGC
Source organism: Clarias pachynema (assembly GCA_030014365.1). Lineage (NCBI taxonomy): Eukaryota > Metazoa > Chordata > Actinopteri > Siluriformes > Clariidae > Clarias > Clarias pachynema. The sequence goes on along the minus strand of JAQMYL010000013.1, from coordinate 16,612,769 downwards.
AGCTCGGCACTGCAGGGGGAGTAAAGGGCACTGTTCGGCTCGCCACCATGGCAACTCTGTCAGCGCTATTTGAAGGAGTCAGCTGCAGGGACTTGTGCAGGTGTGTGTGTGTGTGTGTGTGTGTGTGTGTGTGTTTAATTAAGCTTATTCATAAACCTTGAAGCATTTTAAAGGCAATAATAAAGGAAATAGTCAGCATGAAATGTCCCAACTTCAATAAATATAAAGCCTCTATATAGTTTTTTAGGTAGAGTAAAGGGGTACAGAATAAACATTACAGTAATAATATTTAATTTTTTCTATCTATCTATCTATTTAATAGCAGCGTCAGGAATTTTTTATTTTTTTTTGTATCTGCTTGCATTAGAAAACAGCTGACCAATCTGGACATGATGACTAAGCTATGCAATGTGCTTATTCTGGCATTTTCTTTCGATCGTCAAATAGCTTTTTGAGCGTGAAGGTGAGTGCTTCAGAAGCTACTGAAGAACTCAATCTCTGAAGATATTCTTTAGTCAAGTCACATTCATCTTGGAATGTGAACTGAAGGACTGGATCGTCTGATTAAAGACCTCAGAAAATGTATGTTTGCTGTAATGTTGTGGAAAACAGTCAGAAAATGTTTATTTTTCCATAGTATCTATGTTTTAGTGTACTACATTATAAAATCCACTTTATAATGTTTGTCCTCATGTAACATGAAAACAGGTGTAAATAACCTCAATCTCTCGGACTTGCTGAGTGGAACAAACCATTACATTCCCTCGACAGGCTTCGTTAACTCTAATCATTTAGATGTTATCAGGCTATCCAGAGAGAGGTGTAAGTCTCTTCTCAACCGTTCGGTAGAGCACATTTTGAAGTGCTGTGTCTAACTGAAAGAAAAATGTGTTAAACTTTGACCTGATTAAGCTATCTCTACCACTTGGTTGAGGTATGGTCTAGTTCATAAAATCCACTGGATGTCACTAAAGAACACATGTACAAGGGATTTGTGGTATACTACAAAAAAAAACATATTTTTTATTGTATTTTATACACATGCTACAGTATTACCATGATGTGACATCTCAACCATTTGGTAGAGGCTAAAAAAACAAAGAAATGCAAAGGATCTTTTTTTTTTATTCTTAGGGAGAATATTAAAGGGCTAGTATAATGAGACATTAAGTTTAATAGATGTGAGCCAAAATATATAAGGAGGGAAGTTTAGAAGACATATTGTAATGTCACACGGGAAATCTGACTCTGAATATCTTTGAATTTCCTAATCTAAACTTTAGCATAATTGAAGAACCTATCAGATCACATAAAATACAAAAGACACAGACAACAAACAGACTTGGACAAAAGTGCATGCAGACAAAAGACGTAGACTGGACCTACCGACAGCTTGCTCTCGTCCTCCGTAGGCACTGGACTGAGCTTTACAGAAACAATATAGAAGTGTGGGAGAGAGAAAGAGAAAGAGAGAGAGAACAGAAGACAAGGACGTGAGACAGGAACAAGTGTACACCGGTAAAGACTCCACGAAACAGAACAATACACAGAAGAAGAACATGAAGACCACGAGTAACCTGACATGGATTGTTAAGATCCCCACAGGGTTTTCCGCATAGTATACGTGAGTGGAAACATAATGTAAAAGAAATCCGAACGCTACTCGTGTAGTGTGTATCAGTAAGGGACTAAGGAGACCATGGTAATGATCAGTAAAACAATGGAACACAGGATTAAACAAACCAAAACCATTATAAAAACATGAAGTAGAAATAGAAATTTCCCCATGAAACACACAATTTTAAGTCAGTTAAACTGAGAATTATGCCAAAGGATAGAGATGTAGTGCTAAGGAAAAAAACTTGTGTTCTGGTCCTTGATTTAGTGGCTTCTTTACATTAATAATAATAATAATAATAATAATAATAATAAACTGCAAAATAGTAAGAAATGCTGGATCAAGTGCTATGTTAAAAGTGTGGAAGCCATATTTGTATTTGGTAAACTAAAACTATATCAGGTATGTTAAATCTAAAATTAAGCCGAACAACAAAGCTGTAAACGACATGTTTTTGAAGATTTTGAAAAAAATTTTTTTAATCTGGATGCAATACACAAAACATTTAAAACGACTTATTTGCAAACTATTTGTTTTTTGTTTGTTTGTTTTTGTTTTTTGGTGCTGTTTTACATGATCTTAGATTTTGTTTCATGTGGGGTCTTTTGTTGTTTTGTTTTGTTTTGGGTGTTTTGAAGGTTTCTAAAAGTATATAACAACCCACATATGGAGTTTTTTTTTTTTTTCTTTTCTTTTTTTTATAATCAGTCATTAACTGTTGTTGCGTTCCAGCACAAGTTTTTAGGGTTTGAACATCTCTGTTTATTGACAGATGAATTAAAGAGTTTTGCGAGGACATTTTCAACCCAACGTGCTCCTTAATCAGTATTTTTTATTTTATTTTTCTCTTTTTAAGGTTTTGCAAAATCAACCTAAAAAGTTTTTGGAATGCAAATTTCAACAAACTGAATAAAAGCTATGAAACTAAATAAATAGCTGAAAAGTTCATGTCGATTTCCTTTTCACAAATGATTTCCTCTTAAGGTAGAAAATAATTACCCCAGGTAGGCACGAAAAGTTTGACTGCAAAAGGTAAATTAAATTAAACTATTTAAAACAATTATTTGCTTACTCCTTCTATGAGAATTATTGTCCAGACTAAATTGTGTGATATAAATCAGACACACGTTATGGATTTTACGTCTCTAATTTGGTTTGGATGAGTCTGAACTCCAGAGAGCTCTCACTCAGAATCCTGGATGTTTGCTTATCTAGGACGCGTTTCTTTTTTTCCCCTCATTTCCTCCCCCTCATATGGAAAAACGTCAGATACGGGAGGGGCGGGTGAAGCGGCATTAGCGCCGAGCACTACATTAGCCTCAGCCGAGGTCCCGGGAAGGTCGTATCCCACAGGTTTTAAATGCAGCAAAATCAATTCCGTCCCCTCTTGATGCTCCGGCTCCCCGAAAGACTTTTATTGAGCTGCAATCTTGCAGACAGGACGAGAACATTGGGTGCGCGCAGGAAAAAAATAACTGCTAAAAATACAGCTGCCCATCACGACCCAGCAAAAATGCAACACGCTGAGCTCATCCATTTAGGAGCTGGTGGGCGGAGGTGCGTGTTAAAGCTTCGCTCAGCAGACTGGTGAAGGAGCGGCGCTCCTGAGCTGGGGGGGGGTAGATTGAGATCAGTATTTTTAAAATGCGTTGTATGAGGAGCTTGCATCTCTAACATGGTATGTGACGAACTGACAAGACACACACACACACAAAAGACTTTTAAAAGTTTTATTTTTTGGTGCTTATCATGTTCAGGTTCGCGGGAATCACAGGGGACTCGGGGAACAAGACTCGGGGATGCCAATCGATCGCAGGGAGCACACACTCACACTCACACACACTACGGGCAATTTAGTAACACCAAATCACCCTACTCTGCATGTCTTTGGACTGGGGGAGGAAACCGAGGAAAACTGGGGGAGGAAACCAACCAAACATGGGGAGACACAGACCCTGAGGCACGAATCGAACCCTTATAGGGTTAGCCCTAAAAACAGCTCCTAATGTAAAAATTGTTAAGAGTAGAGAGGAGGACTTTTAAGATGCTTAAGAGTTTCTATAGCAGAGGACAAAATGGTGGAAAGAAGAAATATTCTCCAAACACTGAACGTAAAGCTAAAAGTAAACACTGCTCTTCTGTCCTATTTGGTTTTCTTGTTGTTTTATTTCCTTCCATCTCTCTTGGATTGTTGACTACATACCATCCAAAAGTGCAGCTTGAATAAACTGCCCTATAATCATGTAAATTGGTAAAAGCTGAGCCATTTTGCTCCCATCAATCTGGAATGGATCACAAGTAATAAAATCAGTATGGTAAATAAATGTAAGAACTTAAATATAGTAACTACTGTGTCTAAATTGGTTGCTTCAAAAGTCGACACATTTTCTACATTATCTTTAAGATATTTAGCCTATAACAGAAACTTTGCATAGTCATGATTATACAATTTCTTCTATAAATTCTATTATTATATATTCTACTTTTACAAGGAGCCTTTACAGATTTTTTATCAACCAATCACAGTCCTTGAATTCCTGCGTCATCCTTAGTAATGGGGTCGACCACACCTCCTCATTAGATAAAGATGTTTGTACTTTCCTTCCTCAGAGTTTCTCTCAGAAGTTTCCTAAATCACTTTTAGTCTAGCTAGGACTTTTTAAGCTAAGATAAGAGCTTTCTGAGAGAATTCTAAGAAGCTTTGTGAATACAGGCCCTGATTAGTATTCCAGTAAAAAAAAAAAATCCTTAAAGGAAAATATCTGCAGGTCAAAAAAAGAAAGCAGCATATTATGTAAAATACCACTTTTCAGACATAAAAAGATGCCTTCTGGGTTTTGCTGCATGAAAAACAAAAGTTCCCGATGAGAAGGTCAGCTGTTCGAGCCCCGGCTCCACCAGGTTGCTGCTGTTGGGCCCTTGAGCAAGGCCCTTAACCCTGTCTACTCCAGGGCAGCGTATAATGGCTGACCCTGCGCTCTGACCCCACACTACTAACAAGAAGCTGGGATATGCGAAGAATAAATAATTTCACTGTGCATTAATGTATATGTGATGAATAAAGGCTGAACTTAAAACTTAGTCAAACTATGCAGCTCATTTCCTTATGAAACTGCACAAATTGTACCTGAGACTATATTTTCAGTAAAAGCTCGTCTCAGCAAGTTTTTTGTTTTTTTTAGCAATGTTACGAACTTTGGAAGCATGCGTTGGCACATATTCAATCATTAGAGTTAGATCACATGGCTGGGGTACATCGTCACATGTGTGTAGCGTGCATCCCATTATGTCCGGGAAGTGAGTGTAAAAGCAGCAGCGATGAAGCTGATACTGCTAAAAAGTGGCGATGGAGGCAAAAAGTAAAAGAGAGAATGGAGCGAGGTGGAAAGATGGCAGACATCGCTCAATCTTTTGACATGAATCGTTCAACCATCGGGACGATTCTAAAGAACAAGGACGTGTGTATAGCCAATTGTCTCAGCACCTAGACAGTGTTTGTTGGACTTACGAACAAATTCGACTTACGAACGAGCTTTTGGAACGTAACTCGTTCATACAGTATGTAGATGACTTACTGTAATTATTGTATAATATGTATAATTGTTTTAAAAGACACCCGTGCTCTACAGCAGGCAATTTCTCTGTACTATATCTTATAAAGCACATGAGTTTGGAAAATGCATCAACGTGCCGGTTTAATCTGGATCCAGCAGCTTTTTTTTTGGTCTTGTACAAACTTAAAAAAATATTTCATTAAGAAGTAACTTGACAACTGTATAAACTATGATTCAAAGCTAATCAAGTTTTACAATACAATGTTAATTATATTGTACACACACACATGGCACACTCTCTCTCTCTCTCTCTCTCTCTCTCTCTTTCTCTCTCTGCCCCAGTCTCTGAACCATTCTGTGATTTCTTTTCATTCTGCCCCTTAAAGACTCCTGGTGGACAATCGACGACTTTGAGATGCGAAAAACACAAAACGAACAACACGCGAATCAAAATGGCTCGCTAATTAATGACCTGCTTTTCTTCAAGTAGAACTCATTAAAGGAGAATAATTATAGGACCTAATTACAGTCAGTCCAGCCCCATTACTGGCAACAAAGCAGCGCAGGACACTACAAACCCTAAACACACAACCACACACACACTCACACACATCAGAGCAGACTCCTAAACATACAGCAGGTCAAATTCGCAGCATTAATCTGTGTTGATCGTGGCCAAAGTGTGCTTTGTGCATGGTGTCCAGTTTTTAAAAAAAATTAATAAAACGACAATGTTTGTTCTAGAATCTTTGTAACTGTGGTGAAATCCGAGTTGACGGAGTTGTCGAAGGTTCTTGAGAGATCACGCTGTGTTAATTTATCAGATGCTACATGAGTAATAAAACAGCTGCGGGTTCCGTGTTGTGTGGTACAGTGTGCGTGCTTTAATTAAAATCCAAACCAGAGCGACGGACACATCTGGTTTGTCATTCTGGTACTGTAAAAATGAAAGTTCTGTGAGATTTTCTTCCCTCCTTCACAATACGATCGAAGTACGGCTTTTGTTCGGGTTAAAACAGAAACGTTTATTGTAGCAGAAACATTTGAACGTGTTCCTTATTATCATAATGCATGATTTCTGTTCTGCCAGATGCTCACCACGATGGCTTCACGTCACTGTTCCCATAGCGACGGGTTTGTTTTGTTCTCTGGTCTAATCCTGTGTCTAGTCACTGGTTTGTTGTCTGAGTGTGTGCGCCTGTTTTGTGTTTAGTTCTTGATTGGTTTGCCCGTATCGAGGAATTAGTTACTGTAACACCTGGTGACTTTTTATCTTCTGTTGTTTCGTAGATGTACAGTAGCTTGGCTCTCTGGTGGTCAGAATATGAGCCCAATCAGACTGATCCGATCCAGCCCTATCAGAATGAAGAGGGGGTGTAAACCTTTGACAATCTGTTCAGTAGGTAAATATTAGCCATGGAAACACTTGATCTGATCGTTTCTCTCTTGCTGGAATAGATGTGATCTTTACGCGCATGTTTACGCCATGTGGAGGTAGCTTGAGGTGAAGGAAGGACATTTTATTTCCATTCCTGATCAGTGACGTCCATCAAGAACAACAACAAAAAAATATCTGAGCGAGGAACACTAAATGGAGGACCATTTCATAAACAGTAAGGCATCTAACCAATCAGAGACCAGGCAAAACTCAACCTGGACTCATCAGACCATGTGACTTTATTTCCATTACTCCAAATTAAAGCCTTTTTTTCCTGATTAGTCTCACTAACTGTATGGACACACAGCTGTTTAGCCCTGATCTTGTGAGTTCTTATCATAATGTGTGCGTTTTTCTTTTTTTATCGGCCACATTTCTTCCACATAGATGACGGTTCAGCACGATCCTTCAGGTTTCAATAATCTGATCTTTACCCAGTTCCAGTTGTTTCAAATCTCCTTAGTTGCTATCTTTGCTTGATGCAGCCCAATAATGTGACCCTCCTGATATGGTATACAGTAAGTCCCTGACTTACGATCGAGTTTCGATCTGGGTGCGCGTTCGTAAGTTGGATTCGTTCGTAAGTCCAACGTAAGTGCTGTTTCACGAAGTGGCTGTTGGTACAGTTTAGCGCAATTCACCACAATTTTTCTGCAGTTTTGTGATAGTGTTCATGTTTCCAATCTTTCCGTTCGAAAAATGGAACATTTCATTTATTTGGTGGTCCTCGTGGAACACCGCATCTCACTGCAAGTCAAATCCCGTAGGAGAGATAAGGTTTGTTATCACCATCAACACAAATATACAAGGTAAAGCATAAAATAAACTAACACAGGTTTGGTGTTTTGGTTCCGCATTACACTCTCATGAGACTCCAAATCGCGAGGAGAATCCTGCTTATACTGCTGAAGTCAATACTACATGGTGTTTACTGCGCATTTGAACGTTCGCCATTTTGTTTAAGAGCTGTTTTCCACTGTATTGGACTGTCAAAACTGTTTTGTTAAGGATTTTTTTCCCGAAATTATATGATTATTCACTGCTTTACAGGACAGACATTTTCTATCATCGTGCTCCATGGGAGACATTTTATACGTTCACTTACACACTGAAAGTACTGTACTGTATATGATTGTAAATATTGCTATCTGGTGCACTGCAGTGTCTATTTCTTGTACAATACACGTGAGCTAAAAGATTAACTAAGGATATTCTTCTAGCACATCCTTAGAGACTTAGCTTATTTATGTCAGTAATAAAATCCTGAGTGTTTGAATGTTACAGTGGCAGACAGTACAGTCTGTACTCCAAAGCCATTGATCAGAGCAGTAAGGGTCTACTCAAACTGAATATTAATGTGGATGAACATAGTCATATTTTTTTTATCTGTATTTTGGCCTTTACATGAGTCAACAAGTCCAGCATATGGCACCGTAGCTGAGAAAACAAGTGCGTTTTTAATTTGTACATCTGTTTAATGATGAAATCAGCACATTTTTCAGCAACAGTGAGTCAGCTTGTAGTCCTCACACACACACACACACACACACACACACACACATGCAGTTCTACATGCCTGTCCAGATCACCTTGAAGATGGTTCCTGAGAGCTCCTCTCTCGCGATCAGGCTAAAGCCTTTGGACGGCTATTTGTTCGACTTCAGTGACTCAGTTCGGTCATTTCGATAATTAGCCTTTCTCAGAAGTAATTAGTGCACCTGATTGCAATCAGCTCTTTCTCTGTAGCCAGAACCAGACGAGCATCACAAACCACACACACAAGACAAGGACCGAGGACCGGGAAAAAAGAATCAGATTTCCAAGCCATGCCCTAAATCTGAAAATGAAACCGGGACTTGTGATGAACTTTTTTGGATAATGATGGTGTAAAAGTGATCGATATTTACAGAAGACCAGTATAACATGTGAACAAACACCCAGATGAGGATGGGTTCCCTGTTGAGCCTGGTTCCTCTCAAGGTTTCTTCCTATTACCATTTCAGGGAGTTTTTCTTTGTCGCCGTCGTCCTCGTCCCGCTCATCGGGGACAGTCTTATCATTTTGATTCATACACATTTTATACAAACTTAAATAATACTTTTGATTGTGTAAAGCTGCTTTGTGACAATGTCAATTGTTAAAAGTGCTATACAAATAAAATTTTATTAAAATTGAATTGTATTGAACGGTTTTACAGAAGGCCTTACGTCCGTGAATGACGATCCCACCAGAGGTGGCTCGGAGTCCACTGCAGTCGTTCTCATGAACATTCGGTGAGTGGAATGTCTGATCGTTGAAAATCTACGTCACCAACTTGCTTAAAAAAAAAGAGACATGTGAGTGTCACGGAATACCACCAGAGGGCGCCATGCGCAGAGACTCCATTTTGTCATTTTCCTTTGTTTCCTTTTTAAGTTAAACTTAGTTTCCCAGAAGGCACCTCGGTCAGGGGATTTGGAGCGCTCACCTGAACCGAGGTGGCTCATTAGTTTCATTATAAATAATCCTGTGTTTTAGTTGGCCCTTTGTCGCGCATTTGTTGAGTTACCTCTATGTAAATACTCCATGTCTCTGTGTCATGCCTTCTCCCTTAAACTCCTGGTCTGTTATGCTCCGGTTTTGTGGGTAGCCGGCTTGCCATCCGGCGGAACAATCTGGAGAGCGAGGAGCATCGACGGAGGCGGTTAGAGCTCCAACAGCTGGCAGGCGAGCTCATTGAGCAGATCAGCATATGCCGGGCCACAGGGGATCACCGCATGGTAACCCTGCTGGAACTGGGTGCACTGCTCCGGGATCAAGTGACAGTCCAGCATCCACTCTGTAATGTCACAGAATACCATCAGAGGGCGCCATGCGCAGAGACTCCATTGTGTTTCCTTTTCAAGTTAAACTCCGTTTCCCAGAATGCACCTTGGTCAGGTGATTGGAGCCCTCACCTGAACCAAGGTGGCTCATTAGTTTCATTATAAGTAGTTGTGTGTTTAGTTGGCCCTTTGTCGTGCATTTGTTGAGTTACCTTTTGTGATTACTCCATGTCTCTGCCTCATGCCCTTTCCCCCTTGACTCCTAGGGGGTATTCCAGAAAGCTTGGTTAACTTACCATTTGGTTAATCATAACCTCTGGGTTGATTTACCCCAAACCCACATTCCATGAGTATGTTGGTTCCAAAACTCCTGAGAAGAGTGAGTTTAATCAACCTCCTACTGGTTACCCAGAGTTAATGCGCGTGCACGGTGCATACATAAAGACATTTTCAATGGATCGCCGATTTCATGAGTCAAAATGGAAAATCAAAGTGAAAAGAGAGCAGCATACTTCAGAGGTTTTAATGCACACATAGTACAAAAAAATGCCCAGACGAAAAAAAACGAAGTGCTATGCACAGAATATTCTGTTCTAAGCGCAGACCCGCGGTTTGTGACATTTACAATATGCAGTTTCAAGAGATCTGTTAAGTAAATTAACGAGTCCCTTGAAAACCTTTTAAAATAATTTCAAATAATCATTAGGAAATGAAAAGACATAATTACGTGGTCTTATAACTCTCTCCCGTATAATCATATAATTTGAGCCTCCACGTCCACAGGATCATCATTAAAAGGACGCGTCACGCTCAATAACCTTCTGAAACCAACTTACCCTGGAACATAACCTGCCTGTTTAGCTCATGTGTTTGGCAAAGTTCCTGGTCTGTTCAGTTCCTTTTCTGTTTATTTAAAGTGCTGTTTTGGTTAGTATATCTCCTAGCCTGTTTTGCTCCGAGTCTGTTTTGCTTTGCTTCTAGCCCGTTTACCCTAACTCTCATTTAACGTAGCTCCTTTCAAGTTTTACTCATGTTTAAGAAAGTTCCTTATCATCATTAGCTTCTTATCTGGTATAATTCCTAGTCTTGTATAAATCCTAGTTTTGTATTAGCTCCATGTTATGTTTAGTTCTATGCTATGCTTAGCTTTGTTATACTTAGCTCATTGTTATGTTTAGCTCAATGTGATGTTTAGTTTCAACTATGGTTAGCTTCTGAGTTTGCTAGGTCAGGATAGCGTATGTTCGACTTCATTGTGTTTCAGTTCTGTGTTTGTGTTGGTTTATGGTTCTGTTGTGTATCCTTATTAAAGACTCCAAAGTAAATTCCCTTCTGCGACTATGCCTCTTCCTAAGTCCACACCCCATACACGTAACAAATGTAAGCACATGACAGATCCTGTAGACTATGTGTGTTTACATTAATATTCCACCAGAGGTGGAAAGAGTAATAAAATGTTGTACTCAAGTAAAAGTACTGTTACTTTAGTGAACTTTTACTGAAGTACAAGTAAAGTTACCCTTATAAAAATCTA
>JAQMYL010000013.1:16555399-16565422 GCA_030014365.1 Clarias pachynema | reverse complement strand
CAACTTTTCATTACAAAGATATTGCAAGAAAATGACCTCTCCGGGTCATTTTTGACCCACTTGTGCATCCTAGGGTTTTTTGAATTAAACAGTTTCCCTCCAATTCCCATCATGTGCATTTGGTTTAGAATTCCCTCTTTCCACCTAATGATGATCTGGTAATCGAACATTAGGTAAGGAAGATATATTTTTCTTTTTGTTCGTTGTTGTTTAACCTCAATTAGAAATTCAGTAGGTTACTTACATTCCCTGTCCTTTAAAGCTGACTTTCCAGTCTAGTATTTCTCAAAACCAACATTAAGTGCTTCCTTCCCTCATGAGTGACTCCCCATTCTAAAAAACGCATAAAGTTCTCCCTAGGTCTTGGAACTGTGCCACCATATCTAGCCTCTCCTGCATATATTTCCTACACAAAGTATGAGATAAACGTTGATGATGACCCTGCCTACTCTTGGAATGCCTATGATGGGAACTACCTGTGCAAACACTGGCCAAGTGTAAACATCGGCCACTGCTGTTTACCCACGGCTCCACCCATGTACATCCACCTAATGATAATCTGTTAATCAAATAAAGATATATAGTTTCCTCACAGTACGACATAAAAGTTGATGATGATGCTGCCGTTCCTCACGCTGCTCCAATGTTTCGGAAGATAAATTATTACCTCACAATATGAAATAAAAGGTGATGATTACACTGCCTACACTGGCCAACTGCAACACCAGCCACTGGTGGTGGCAGGCCTAGCATTTTTAAAAAAAAAAATTTTTATATAGATTTGAGAAAGGGCCATTTGTGGGTCAGTGGTACGTTTCTCGCCTGCCATGTGGAAGGACTGGGTTCAATTCCCAAACTCCAGCCACTGGATGCAGTGCCAGTCCTAAGAACGGATAAAATGGTAGGGTTGTGTCAGGAAGAGCATCCACTGTAAAAATTGTGTCAAGTTGTTGTGCTGATCGGATGGTCGACTGTGGCGACCCCTCGACAGGAGCAGCTGAAAGACTAACATATACAGATTAGAGAATCTGAGGATTTTGGTATCTCCAGTGGTGACTGGAAACAATCCACTATTGATACCAAGGGAATGTAGTCAGTAAGCCATTAGGTAGCTTAGATGATGAATAAAAAATAAATAAATAAACATGGTTTTCTGTTCTGGGAAATTAATTAACTTTAGGATTTGGCCAAACGTGCAGTGACATTGCATTGTATCCGCACCACCCCACTTCTCCACTCTCAGCAATCGCTTCCTGTAGCTGCCCGCATCAAATTCAGTATGGAGTTGGTCCCCCTTTTGCAGCTATAACAGGTTTTACTTTTCTTGAAAGGATGTCCAAAAGATTTTTGGGTGTTTCTGTAGGAAATCTTGCCCATTCATTCTGTAGAGCAGCGGTCTCCAAACTGTTTTGCACCACAGACTGGTTTTATGCAAGACGGCCATCACGCACTCGTAAAAAAGCATTATAAAGTGCATAATATATACAACATACCATAACACAGAATATGTGTGAGCTTATTTTTCTGTGATGAGGTGTTCCCATTTAGGAGTGATGGTACCGGTCTGCGTCCTGGTGGTTAGGGACCAGTGCTGTAGAGCATTTATGAGGTCAGTCATTGATGTTGGATGAGACGGCCTGCCTCGCAATCACCCGTTCCAGTTCATCCCAAAGGTGCTCGATGGAGTTGAGATCACAGGGCTCTGTGTTCGGGCCAGTTAAGTTATTCCCCACCAAACTCAATTCAATTCAATTTAATTTAATGTTTTATTTGTATAGCGCTTTTAACAACGGCCACTGTCACAAGGCTCTTTGAAAAATTATGGAAATGTGTATGAACCTGTGTATAAAACAGAACAATTATGAAAATGTGTATGACACTGTGTATAAAACCGAACAATTATGGAAATGTGTATGAAAATGTGTATAAAACAGAACAATTATGGAAATGTGTATGAAACTGTGTATAAAACAGAACAATTATGGAAATGTGTATGAAACTGTGTATAAAACAGAACAATTATGGAAATGTGTATGAAATAGGAGAAAAATGTATATGAACCAATTGTATATGAAAATGATCAGATTACCCCTGATGAGCAAGTCGAGTGTGACGGTCGAGAGGAAAAACTCCCCGAGCTGGTGTAAGGTACAGTATTATAATCTAATGAGATGATTCCTGTGCCCTGAGAACAACCCCTCATTACTGCTTCCTGACTCCTTATCTGTTAACACCTTCCATGGCCTGTATCCAGACGAACATAGATACAAACGGCTCTTGTCCTCTAGAAGCCTTTTGTTTACCCAGGAGAACGCAAATGTATTTCCTATCTCCCGTCTGTCTCTGGATCTTTCTATGACTGACATGTTATTGACTGGTTCTTTTGCTGTTCGGGACACAGCACCTAACCCAGTGCTTTACAAGTGCTCTCTTTGCTGAGATCTTCAGACATCATGCCTGCGTGTATATGTTAATCTCTCTCGGTTGATCGAGCCTTGAATCAAGTAAGTGTATCAAGGTGCGGCCGACAAAACGAGCAATGACGCTTCTTCTCTCAATTCAGCTTAAACCTTATTTCGGACGCTCTACTTCTTTTGTACACCTAACAGATCGCGATAGGAAGAAACCTTGAGAGGAACCAGACTGAACAGGGAACCCACCCTCATTTGGGTGATGATGGAAAGCAGCGATTGTTGTCCAGCTTGGAAGGTGTTTATGCCGAACGCATCAAACCATGTCTTTATAGTGCGCTGGGGCTACAGTTATGTTGGAATAGAAAAGCGTCTTCCCCAAAGTGTTGCCACAAAGTTTAGTGAAGCCTTCAGCATTGTCCGGGAATGTCTTGGTACATACGGTATGCTGAAGCTTTACGGTGGCCCTTCAGTGGGGATAAGGGTCCTGATTGAAATTCTGTAATTGGACAAATCCTCTATGTGTATACTATAAACGTGTGTGTGTGTGTGTGTGTGTGTGTCGTGCTGCGCTGATCCGCCGTGTGGAGTTTGAGGAGAAGAGAAGAAAAAGGGAAAAGAGAGAGAGAGAGGGAGAGGGAGAGAGAGGGGGGTGAGGGAAGGCTCGAGCGTGACGTCACGCGACGTCAGGCTCGGTAGAAGGGGGGGAGCGGGGCGCGCGGACGGGCGGAATGGCGACGCGGTGCTGCAGCGCGAGGTGTTCGTCGGAACGGAAAGGGTTCCGGCGCGAGCTCGACTCCTGGCGGCACAAACTCATCCACTGCGTCGGTAAGGCGAAGCGCTGCGCTGTAGGTGCACGCGGAAGCACGTAGACCGCGCAGCCGACCGGTATCTGCGGGAGGTTTTTTGTTTGTTTTTAATACGGGAAAAAAAAAGCGGCGGCGGCGGCGTTGCTGCGGAGCGCGAATTACATCAGCGGCGGATTAACGCTTTTCTTCTTCTTCTTCTTCTGTTGCTTGTTGTTAATGAGCTCGAGTGCTAACGTGCTAACAGGCTAGGCTAATAATAACGGCTAACGCGAACACGACGGTTATTTAAGCGCTAGAAATCACTGAATCCGGCTCGACTTGAGCGACGCGTAATAATACTAAAGCTGAGTCGTGTTGTTATAGCGTTATTAAAGCGTTATTAAAGCGTAATAACAAACACAGGCGGCTAATGCTAGAATAGCATAGCATAGCGCCGCTAGCTAACAAATAAAGGCCGCAGCTAGCTCCGGGTGTGTGTGTGTGTTAGCTTGCTTGCTAGCTAGCTAGCATAACCGCTAATTAGTTTTCTTTAGCATAACCGGCATTGTAGATTGGTTGGGATTAGCGTTAGTTAGCATTAGCATTAGCTGTCCAGTGCTGGCTCCATTTTCTTTTGTCCCTCGGCTTTTGATCCTCTGATTGAACAAACTGCATTTAAGTCGTTCCTAGAACAGAATGAGTTCAAGCACTGCTTTTTATCAGAGTTATGAATAAAAGAAGTTCTGGATTTGAAGTGTTTTTAAACATTAACAGAGTGACACCTTTGGGAATATTTTATTTATTTAGATATAGATATGTGTATATATGTGTATATGTATATATTCTATTTCCCTTTTCTTTGCTTTGTTGAGTTATTACAGCAGACTAAATGCTCAGTGCTGTACAGTTTAATATTAACTTCTGTAAAGATGAGCAGAAATTAATCTCCATGCATTAATCTAAAACTTTATACGCCTTGCCTGAATGTGTGTTAATGCCTGTAGGCAATGTCATGTCACGTTTCTGTTTTTATTAGGGAAAATCTATACGCTTCATGGAAATATGAACATGCAACTTTAAAACATTAACACGCAGTTTATTTTACCGCAGCATCTCTTTAAAAGCATCACTAGGTTTTTCTATAGGTTTAATACTTGACACCTAAATCTAAAATATCTATATTTCAAATGCTTCAAAAGCTATGACACACACACACACACTCGCAATGCGACATTGTGTAAAAAAAAAAAAAAAAAAGTATTAGCAGTTTTAGAAATATATTTGGGCAGATGTGTCTAACAAAAAAAAAGAAGAAGAAATTAAAGGAAACGGAAATCTTTCATAAAAATCTTTCATGGCGTATTTTTTTTACTCGTTTTTTTTTTTGTGTGTGTGTATCGTTATTACAATCTGATATGAAGTGGATATGAAGAAAGAAACAGACTAGTGCATTAAAAAAAGCATTTAGCTTGCCTTATTTTATTTTCAGTATTGTTGTGTTCTTCTGTGTCTTCAATAGCCATGATGTACGATAAAGTTTCAAGGTCGCTACACGGTTACGCTGAAGAGAGTAGAACCTTTGTAGTGTGTTTAAGAAAAAAAGATGATGTAGATGGAAATTCAACTAAATAGATATTTTATAACATTTTTTAAATGAGCAATGATGTAACTCTCTGGACTTTACACCCAGGTCCCCAAATTCTAAATAACCCAGAGGTGTTATTACACTTTAGTAATGGAGTAGAGTCATCTATCTATTTTCTATCTATATCTACTGTATATAAAACAGAAATCCTCAGGTGTTTTGCGCCGGTAGTTCCATCACAGGCGTTCCTCGCTGAATGTACAGTAGGCAGTGCAGGACCTGCTACCGCGGGATGAACGTCTAGTATTTTATATATATATATATATATATGATGTTTCAGGTTTGTGTCTTAAATTAGTTACTGTCCATACAGTATGGCGTGTGGGAGGTAACCGAGCACATGTACTTCTTTACTGTACTTAAGTACATAATTCATATATCTATCTGTACTTTACTTGAGTGGTTTATTTTAGCGTATGGTATCTCTTACTTTTACTCCACTACATACTACAGCAAATGTCTGTACTTTCTACTTAACCATACTTCCGCATGCCATTGCGTTACATATCGACAGTGGTGTGCCGTATTTGGAGGAGGAATTTGGCCATTGTGTAATTGCCTGACTTGCTTTTCTTTTAAGAAGTGCCTTATAACATAACAGGCATTCATAATCAGAAGCGAAGTGGGTCGTAGACAGCGATGAAAATATTAGCATGTTCACAACCGCGAAGCAGAGAGAGAGAGTTTTTTTTTTTACTATAAAAACGGCTACTATGTGCTAATACAGGGCTTGTACTTTTGTTTGATACGTAAGTAAATGGAAGACTTGTATTTGTACTTGAGTATTATTTGCCCTAGAGAATCTCTACTTTTACACAAGTACATTTGCCCATCTCTGGTGTTTACTTCAGAACATTAAATGCTAAAAAATTTAGTTTTTTTTGTGTTCAATTCTCCTTTTTTAAGCTCAATTTGAATTGGATTAGTTTATCAGAGGTGATTGTGGACAATGGATGTTTCCTACATCTGTCTCCTTAGTGATAAAACTCTCACATCTGGAGAACAAACTTGGATGGTTGCATTACATGGTCACATGCTCACTTTTAGTTTGCAACTAGGGCAAAAATGTGCTTGAGTACACAAGAGATGCTGTTATTTTTTTTAGTTCGAGAAGAAGCAAAGTTTTGGCTACAGTTTAAATACACAAGAAAACATTAATCACAAATCATAACCACATCCATTTTTCTTTTTCTTTTTTTTTTTCCAGCTCAGGAAGTGTTTAACATTAGCAAGCTACAAGACTTAATACAGGAAAATAGTATTTAGGGGAAGAAAAAAAAAATCTGTGTAGAAAACCATTACAGAGTTTGGTGAAAATCCAGATGTGACTAACCATGTGGGTTTTCTCAGAGGGGGACGTCGAAAAACGGTTAATGAAATCACAGAGGAGCTGGGGTAAAATAGGAGATAACCCCAGGACTACTCTCTGTGCATTCACACTCATTAAAAATTCAGGGATTGGTGTTGCACAGCTTGTGTGTGTCACTTGTTAGTTATTGCTAAAAATACCTTCACCTACATGGCAGGTTGGTTTATGGCTTCAGAAGAGACTAAGGCAAATCGTGCACGGTTTCAAGAACACCAAGAATTCAGTCGTGCTACTTGTAAAACACGTATAATGTAAAAAAAAATTGCTACAAGCTACGAAACACAGGCTTACACATAAACCTGATTTAACGACGCGACGTGGTGCTTGGGAGGGGGTGAAATGTTATTACCGGCTTACTTTGTTTTATTAGACGTCTGTTGAAGATATAAATGTAAAAACAAAAACAAAAAAGGCAAGTCTTGTATAATATTTTTTTTTGTGGCTTTATGCGCGACGTGATCCTCGGATGTGTTCTAGATTTATGAAAGTGCTGAGAACGTTTCTGGTTTAGATTACCAAAAAAAAAAAAGGTGCCGTACAGTCCTAAAATAGCTGCAGACATAGAAACAGACAATGATAAGAATAATAAAATATACAACAATATACAAAATATACAACAATAAAAAGTCCACAATCGTTGTATGAAATGAGCAAATAAAACAGTAAAACAATAAATAAATAAAAAAAGTGTTATAAACTCTTTTACGTATGTATTTAACACAAAAACGCGCAGCAAACAGCAAGCGTACAGCATCATATTGATGGACACGCCACGTTTACTGTGGATTATAATTTTTTGTTCCTTTCTATTTTGATTCCTGACTGTAATTGTTACCGTGGTTACACTTAGCTTGCTAATTGACAATCTGTGTCTGTAACTTGACTGTTAGTTCCAGGTAATATCTGAACATTTTTTTTGTCTCCAAATGGTACAGTATGTAGGAGGAGTGGTCATTTTATATCCCTCTTTATTGTATTTTATGTGTGTGTGTGTTTTTCAGGGTTTGAAAGTATACTGGAAGGAATCTATGGGCCGAGGCTGTTGCAGGATCTCAGCATATTCGACAGTGAGTTTTATTCTTTACGTATCGAACGTTACCTATTATACTATACGCATTAGACACGAGAGCTCTGTTTGTCTAATTTGTCTTGTTTCTAATGGCCTCGTCTGCTTCCCGGCTCGGCGTTCTCTTTGCTGCCCCTCTTAAAGGCTGTTAAATGACTCGAGTCGAGTTCATCGGATGAAGGACTGAAAACCTAGACCTAAAGAGCACTTATAGAAGTTATAATCGCTGTAGTTTGATGCGGTTCCTGTTAAACGCATATATAAAGAAGTAAGAAAGAAAAATAACAGTTTTTAGTTGTAAACCAGAGCATTTAATTATGTCTTTCTCAGATTCTGTAGAGCTGTAGCTCCCCCCCTCCCCATCCCCACACACACACTAATGTGTTAGTGGTCAGACTTTTGTTTTTTTCTGCTCTGCTGTCTCCTTCCTGTTACACCCTCTTCCTCATGCGATGGAGACTTAACGAGTTTGTTTTTGTTTTTTGTTTTTTTACAGTAAAGTGACAAACGTTACTGAAACGCAACAAACAAACAGCAGTTGTACTTAGGGGAGAATTGTCTCTCTACTTTGCTATTTTTAACATCGGCGAGTGTGTCTCTGTGGGTTTGTGTTTGCTTCTCAGATTGTGAGCCTGAAGCGACTGCTGATTGGTCGACAGATGCGCGCTGCTCCTTCTGTAACTTACAGCTCGAGAAAATCAGTGTAAGTGTCTAGTAAATGTCACACAAGCACTGGCGTGTATTCCCTTCCTGTGTCTAGTCTGTAACGGAGGTGGCTGTGAGTGTGTTAATCCTTAAACGACGATCCTTAAATATTCCTCTCCAATCACGCTCATATGCTGTAATATATTACCATTTTTTTTTAGTTTATTTAACTGAGTGAATTTTCTATCTGTGTTTTTTTTTTTTTTGGGAACAGGACCACTTGCCTGACTCGCCCCCTCATGCCGAACCCCCCCCTCAGGGCATCAACACCTCAGACACACTTCAGTGCCAAGCAGACCAATTTCTGCATGCAGTCTTACACAAGAAAGGTAACACACACTTCATTTCTGATACACGAACACTACGGTACACCTCAGAATTGCTTGCTTGCTAAATTTCAAGATTAAATACAGAGCATGCAGAGGGAACGACTAATTTGTCAAATAGGCAAGAACAATGTAGAACATGCTAAGTGTTGCAATTTGATGTCGATCACGCCTCCCCTGTCGATCGGCGATGAAGAGAAAGAGAGAGAGAGAGAGCGGGACACCCCTCAGGTTGAAGAAGATTAACTATAATAACAATGGTTGGGGGAGAAAAAATCCCCGCCGAAGCTCTCGGCGGTACAGAACATGTGCAAGTCAAAAGCAGGTATTTTGTGTCCATTTGCAGCCACAGCAGGGATTAAGCTTGAACATGACTGCCAGCTCTCGCTCTTCTCGTCTGGAGCTTGACAACTGACATCTTTTTAATAGCAGACATAAAAATAACTTGAGTTGCTCGAGTTGTCATGGTGATGAAATAATAATATCTCAATGCCCTTGATGTCACAGACTCTTGGCTCAAGACTAGCAATTTTTTTAAAATGTTGCAGTCAATTTTGTCGCTGGAGAACCGCCTCTTCTGCAGTGTGAATGCACATAGTGGATCGCGATCACGCGGGACCTCCAGAAGCCGCAGCCGCACCTTGTCTCTGGAAGAGAGCTTAGTGTATGGCGATGATCTCATGACGTGTTTAAAATTAGAACGAGGCAGACAGATGCACATACCAGAGGGTAGAAGGTAAAGGGTGAGGAACAACAAGGAGAGAACAGATAGAAAGGTCTTAGTATTTCTCTAGGGACTCAGGACTACCATTCATTGTAGGGAATTATTAGAGTCTGACCTCCAAACGAAACCATGTCTTCTACAGGGCCACTTGTATGTCCAAATCCTTCTAAAAGAGCCACTCGTACGTCCAGGTCCCTCTCCAGGGCCACTCATACGTCCAGGTCCCTCTCCAGGGCCACTCGTACGTCCAGGTCCCTCTCCAGGGCCACTCGTACGTCCAGGTCCCTCTCCAGGGCCACTCGTACGTCCAGGTCCCTCTCCAGGTCCACTCGTACGTCCAGGGCCACTCGTACGTCCAGGTCCACTCGTACATCCAGGTCCACTCATACATCCAGGGCCACTCGTACGTCCAGGTCCCTCTCCAGGGCCACTCGTACGTCCGGGTCCCTCTCCAGGGCCACCAGTCATGCACTTGTCCATGCTCTGTCATATCTCTAGGTCCTTCTCCAGGGCCACTTGCTCACATGTCCATGGTCACTCATACGTCCAGGTTCTTCTCCAGGGTTACTCATATGTCCAGGTCCTTCTCTAGGGTCACACACTCATGTCCATGGTCACTCATACGTGCCAGTGAAATAAGACAGTATGTAAACTTTTCCCACAGTGGCATATTATGATAGTAGTGTGAATTGTGTTTAGTTTGTTTAAAATAAATTCCATGTCCAAGGCCACTCATATGTCCAGGTCCTTCTTTACGGCCCACTCCATGTCCGTGTCCTTTTTCAATTCAAATTCAATTCAATTTTATTTGTATAGCGCTTTTAACAATTGTGATTGTCGCAAAGCAGCTTTACACAAGCAAAAGAATTATTTAAGTTTGTATGGAATGTGAATGTGTATGAATCAGAATGATCAGATAGTCCCTGATGAACAAGCCGAGGGCGACAGTGGCAAGGAAAAACTCCCTGAGATGGTGATAGGAAGAAACC
>JAQMYL010000013.1:16457324-16470669 GCA_030014365.1 Clarias pachynema | reverse complement strand
ACACACACACACACACACACACACACACACACACACACACACACACACACACACACACACACACACACACACGAATGAAACTAAGCACACCAGTTTAACTGCACAACAATTTCCACAATCCTTTAACGCACCTCCTTCCGTCTCACTCTCTGTTTTTGTTAGCAAAAAACTCTCAGGGTTTTTTTTAGCATTCATTTGCTAATCATAACAACAACCTGGAACAACAACAACAAAAAAACAATAGAACTGGCTTCGCACCCTACGTTATATTCAATGAATTGTGAACTTTATCACTACTGCTGTCTCTCCATCAACAGTCATTAGTCAGTCAGATGTTTGTCCTTTTTAGCAAATGTTGGTTAAAAAAACATCCTGAATTTATGTAATATAGCAGAAAATGATTCGCAAGAAAATGAATGCAGGATGCATAACCGGTGAAAAGCGACCCATCACATCGAATCAGAAAATAAGTTGCATTTTGGATGATTTGAATTGTACACATCTTCATATTCCTGCTTCAATGAGCTCCGTCTTTGACACCACGTTTATTCCTGTATCACGTCCGTTTCCTGAGATATGGCCAGGGCGAATATGTTTTCGAGAAACACTGCCAAAATCCTACTTTTAGAATACTTAAATGAGGATTCCGCGGCCTCGGATCTGTGTACATGTTCTCTCCATGCCTGGTGGGTTTCCTCCCACAGTATGAAGACGTGCAGATTAGGCTAATTTGCGTTTCTAAAATGCTCATAGCGTATGTTAATGAGTGTGTCTTTGTGCCCTGGGTGTACCCCACCTAGAGCCCAGAGTCCCCTGGGATAGGCTCCTGGTCCCCCCCGCACCCCCTGTACAGGAGAAGCGGTACAGAGAATGTGAGTGAATCTATAAATAAGGATTCCGTGATGTACTAAGAAACAGCCTCATCCTCATGTTGGCACCAGGATTTCCCTGAAAATAATTTCACCAGCAGTGACGGTTAATAATGAAAAAAAAAAAGCCTATTTTTGCATATCACGTCTAAAATAATCAATGTGGATGGTGTTCAATAATGTTCCTTAAAACAATGTGGAGGATTAATTACATTTACCAGGATCATGAAGATAAGGTACAGTATGTATCAACTGACTTTTGCCGCAATTTTCACCTACTGCATCGTCCATAGCACAAAACTAACCCGTGCAACTTAATACCTGACTTGTTATGACGCATTACATTTTTATTAACATTTGTGTATCATAACGCCTTCAGTTTAAAATCACTTTTTTAAACACTTCAAAATACACACCGGATTATTGATGCTGAATATAATGATTGATGAAAAACATTGGAAAAATATTCAAAACACTGCATAAAAACTTTTAAATGGTGTACAGTACTGGGCAAAAGTTTGGATTTTCTACACTCTAGAACAATACTGGAGATTTCAAAACTATGAAATAACACATATGGCATTCATTAATTAACAACAACAGCAGCAGGCAGTTATTGTTTTATAACACAAAGGTCAACTGTTCTGGAACAGTTCTTTCAAGAACAGTATCGTGTCAAGTGCGTTTGCAAAACCCATCAAGCTCCATGATGATGAAACTGTCCCTCATGAAGACCTTCCCAGGAAAGCAAGACCAAAATGTACCTCTGCTGCAGAGGAGAAGTTCATTTAGAGTCACCAGCCTCAGAAATCACCAATTAACAACCAGCACCTCAGATTAGAGCCGTTATGAAGGATTTACAGAACATAAGTAGCAGATATACATCTCAATATCAACTGTTCAAATTGTAGAGGTTATTGTGTATTTTGGATAAACACCTTCAGTATTGTTTTACAGTGTAGAAAGAAATAAAAATCAGGAACGGCCATGGAGTTAGAAGGGGCGTACAAACTTTTGACTGGTAGTGTATAACACGAAGATACTTCACAAGCCCTGAAACACAGCAATCCTTTTAAATGCACTGGAGTGCCTTTCAAATGTTTAAAATTTTTAAATCAATTTCAAACACAAGAGCAATCGTTAACCACTGAAGTCCACATGGCCTGGACTAGTGATGGGCGTGTCAGGGTAAGAAGGGAAGCGCATGAAGCGATCCAGGTTGTACAAGCCTCTGGAGACAGTGTTATGATCTGGGGTCGCTTCAGTCGCTCAGGTCTAGACTCAGTTGACGACCTGAATGTACTGAATCACCAGGTTATCACATCTACAGTATGGAGATTTTCTTTCCTGATGGCACGTGCCATTTTCACCTGTGAACTGGACACCAGATGATCAACCAGGTAGTGTATTTAAACCAGCATGTTTCATTTAAAACACCATAACTGATTTGGAAAACACTGCAATCCATAGTAATAAAAATCACATTAAAAAAAAACCTAAACAATACAGTCTGCTTAACACACTGCACCACAATTGTTTAAAAGCACTACAAAAGATTTGACTCGACCACTTAGCGTTACAGATTTCGGCATGATGAAAGAGAACCACTCAACCACACTAGTGGTACGCTACACTCGCACACTTTCTGGTCGGTTGAGAGCACGGATGGGGAAGGTTAAAAGAAATAGCGCTGGAAAAACCCAAACTGGTGTGGAAAAATGAGACGTGAGATATAACATACAGTGATTTGTGCACTGACGAGCGATCAGAAGTGCGAGTGCCGAGTAAAAGACATGCCAAAGAGAGGAAACAAACTTGTGGATGCAAAGACGTTGTGAAAATGAAAGAAATGAATGAAAAAACTGTTAAACAGACAGCTCTGTATAGAGTTTAAAAGGTCTGATGGCTGTTTGACAGCAGTATTTATGGTACATTACATCACATCCAAGGTTTGTAAAAGATCTGCATGTGAGCACAAGAAGATCATTCTTCCTGGGGATTCTTACTGCCCCTGGCGGTTAGGAGGGGTGAACTAGAAGTCGTTTAAAATTCCAGAGTGATCAGGTGAGGGTGCTGGAATTTTAACAACATGTAGTGAGCTTTCTCTTTTAACACCGAATGTTCATTACACACTATTGTGTTGAATACTCAATTTTTGACTAGCTAGTTCAAATATGTTAGCGTTTCTATAGCGACATGCCATTCACAGGAATGTGACTGGTACGTTTTGTATGTGAAAAGAGTATAATTTTTTTTACATGGTGAAGTTACATTATGTGTGAAAAAAGTGAAATTCCAAAGTAAAAACACTTTGTCCTCAAGATTCAAGTCTGTTAACATTAATGTGACTATAATTTAAAGTAAATAACTTAATTAAACTTTAAAAAAAAAATTTTTTAATTTAAATATATAATATTTGACAAGTTGCTGTTAAAGCAAAAAATTGTATGTAAAAGGTCTTAACAAACTAAGAAAAAATGCTTACCTTTAAAAAAAATAATTAAATTATTATTATTATTATTATTATTATTGTTGTTGCTGTTGTCGTAGTTGTTGTTTTAGCAGTTGCAACTACAGTTAAAGAAATTGAAAGTCAATATAAAACACAACAAACTCATCCAATAACTTCTAACTAATTAAAAACATTACTAAAAAATCTGAAAAAGGCTTTGTTCTTAATAAAGTGTGTGTTATTTTTTATTTAATAGAGGTGGAACAACAGTACTTGTTGAAAGACCTCTAGTGTCTTGGAGTGATTTTTAGCTTTTAAAACATCTTTTCAATTATAATGCTAATACAAAAAACATCTACAACAATATAAAATGTTGCAGAATCAGATTTATGTTAAATATTAAATGATGTTTTTTTCACTGATATCCAACTTTGGTTATTGGTTTTGGATCAACTCATGTTTTTTTTTTTTTTATTATTATTTAATTTTTTAATGAGTGTGACAATACATAGATTTACATTTTGTAGCTTTTAAATTTATTAAAAATAAATATATTGTCATATTACTGAATATAGATACAGTATATGTAATATATCTATATGTTATGTTATATGTTATACAGTAAATGTTTTTAAATGTTATAGGTGATGTCTTAGCTCCCTTCATTTAACTTTGTAGGTTTTAATTAGATTTTCATTATTTATAGTCTTTTTATAGTCTTTTAAATTTTTTTAAATCAGGGTTTGAATTTTAGTGTTAAAAACAAGCCTGGTGTTCACGTCTAGTGTTCTCAAGTTATGTTACAAATTGTTTATTTGTAATTAATGATTTGTACTTTTATTTTTCTTTATTTGAATTTCAGTAGTTTTAGTAGTTTTTAAAGAAAAATATGTCAGATGGCAGTCAATGTCGACTCATGGAAGGTTTCAGTATTGGCATCATTATCAGAAAGGGAAATGTAATATTGTGTTAACTTTATTTAAAACTTCACAACTGATCTGTTGTGATTAAATTTTTACATTTTAACATTTTTTCCCCCATAAAATGTAAAAGCGGCAAACAATAATCAGTGAGAGGAACTCTGTGCACATTTAATTTTTGGTATACAGTAAGTTTTGCATTCAACCACACCCTCACACACACACACACACACACACACACACACACACACACACACACACACACACAAAGATAAAGTTTATCTCCAGCAGCCCTTAATGACAGTAAACAAGCGGTGCTCATTAACACACCTTCATCCTCTCTCTCTCTCTCTCTCTCTGAAGAACCTGTTTCCCTTCTGCTGTGTCCACAGGTGTGTATCTGATCTATCAGAGGATCTCATCTCTCTCACACACTCACACACAAACGCACGTGTCCACTCCACCCACATTCCCTGTCCTGATAAGAGCAACACATTCACTGCCTATAGCAAGTAACAGAGAGTTTACCTCCAGTGTGTACTTACATCATGCTTTTATGTGTGTGTGTGTGTGTGTACAGACAAGTTAGGTCACAACTTTACTCAATGAACTTTAACCCTTTGCCCTTCAGGTGCATTCCAACTTTTTTTGTTAATTGTCTTTTTCTGTATACACTCGTTCTTTACACCTGATTTATTTTATTTTTGTTTTTTCCCCTCTGTTTCTTTCTTTCTTTCTTTCTCACTTTATATACTTGCACATCTTTATTAGTGCTTTTATGATAATTGTTCTTTTCTCTGTCTTTCTGACTTTCTCGATCCCTGTCTTTTTGGTCTGTCTCTCCTTCTTTTTCTCTTCCTCTCTGTACAGTATATACATACACACATCTTTATCTGAACTTTGTCTGTCCTTCTCTATTTCTAGATGTCTGTGTTTCTTGTGTTTTGTCTGTCTGTCTCTCTCCATCTGTCTCCCTCAAATTATGTTTTTTGTCCTTTCTTTGCTGTCTTTCTCTTCCTATAAATGTTTGAATTATACCCCTGTATATCCCTCTGTCTGTCTCTTCTTTTTTCTCTTTTTCTCTATGTATACATATATACATCTTTGTCTGAACTTTGTCTCTTTGTCTG
Organism: Clarias pachynema; assembly: GCA_030014365.1. Lineage (NCBI taxonomy): Eukaryota > Metazoa > Chordata > Actinopteri > Siluriformes > Clariidae > Clarias > Clarias pachynema. The sequence goes on along the minus strand of JAQMYL010000013.1, from coordinate 16,465,298 downwards.
TTTCTCTCACAACTTTTTTTTGTCTATCTTGTTTCTATCTGTCTCCTGTTACTGTGCATTGTCCACTGTCCTCTCTCTCTCTCTCTCTCTCTCTCTCTCCAAATGTCTGGATTTAAAAAAAAAACTTTTTTCTTTATTTTTTCCTGTCTGTCTCTCTTACTGTACACTTTTCCCTACATGTCTCTCTCCCAGTGCACTGTTTATCCTGTCTGGCTCTTGCACTGCACTTGTCTCTCTCACTGCACTCTTTCCTCTGGGTGTCTCTCTCATTGCACTCAAATGCCACCTTTTTTCCTGTCTGTCTGTCTGTCTGTCTTTATCACTGCACTGTTTACTCTCTCTCTCTCTCTCTTTATATTGTGTCTCTATTTTATAACACTGCCTGTCTGCAGATGTCCTTTGCTCTGTCCTCTTCTTTCTCCATCTCTCTCTCTCTCTCTCTCACTGTGCAGTGTGCAGAAGGGGGGCGGGGCGATGGGCGGGACCAAGTCTCTCTCCGTGCACGTGCAGCAGGTTTTTGGTTTAGAAGCGAGAGAAGTCCCAGCGCGCGACCGCTCGCGAACTCTACCGCAACTTTCTTTCTTCTGCCCGGATCTGAGGGACATTATTGGATACAAACCGGAAATTATTCACACTGCAGACTGCAACTGGACTAAACACACACACACACACACACACACACACACTGCATTTGTGCGCAGTTTATATTTTTCCTGCATCATCATCATACACACACACACACACACGCACTGTCAGGTGCTAGTGAGAGGAAACACACACACACACACACACATTGAAGCGCGAGGATGACAGATGCACGAGGGCGGCAGGACGCTTCTTCTCCGTGAGCTCGCGCGCCTCGCTGAGAGAAGCGGAACCCTCGCACACCGTGTTGCTCGCGCGCGCGCGCGCGTGCGTCTGATTTTCTTAATTTTTTTTTATTTTTTTATTTTTGCGTTATTACGAGAGGTGAGCGCGAGCTCTTGGTGCGCGCGCTCCTCTTTTGCAGGATTATCCAACTTTTTTTTCTTCTCTCTCTCTCTCTCTCTCTCTCCAAACCGCGGCAGCGTATTCGGACCCACACACACACACACACACTAACTGACCGGCTCTCTGCGTGTCTGCAGCGGGACCGTGTGTGAGGAACTTCACCTCCTCCGGGACAACCAGAAGAGAGTGAATAAATACATAAAGGGTCACAGACAGACACAGAGAGAGAGACAGAGAGAGACAGACAGAGAGAGAGACAGACAGACAGAGAGAGAGAGAGAGACAGACAGAGAAATGTGTGCGCGGAGCGCGGCGGCGGTTTGCTTGGCGGCGGCGCTCGCGCTGCTGTTTGGGGTTGGCGGGTCGCACGCGCAGCTCTGCCCGGCTCAGTGCTCGTGCGTCGGAACCACAGTGGACTGTCACGCGCAAGGACTGCGGAGCGTCCCGAGAGACATCCCGCGCAGCGCCGAGCGCGTGTAAGATCCTCTGAACCGCCTTTATATCACCCTGATCACATCACTGTTACTGTTACTGTCACTACTGTACCGTCCCGCGCACACTCTTATTATTAATCACCACAGTTATCATTACTATTATTACTATTATTATTACTCTTATTATTAATCACCACAGTTATCATTACTATTATTACTATTATTATTACTCTTATTATTAATCACCACAGTTATCATTACAAGCTTCCTGCTAGTTATAATAAATAATGCACTTTTTTATTGCAGATATACATTTATATTATAAATATTTCGAGAAAACATGTACATGTGCATATAACTATTATTGTGTAGTTATTATTATTAATAGTAATAATAATAACAATAATTGATGCATATTTTTATTGCAGACATACTTTTTGTATAACTATTTCTAGAAAGTATATGCATAAGTGCATAACAATAATAATAATACTTATAATAATAATAACTACACAATAATAGTTATATGCACATATTTTTATTATGGTAAATGTTACGTTGTGCCTTTATTACAGCTATACATAAGCTGAACCTGCAGTGAATAATAATAATAATAATAATAAATAATGAATTCATATTTTTATTGAAGTCATAAATTTATATTATAAATATTTCTACAGAGGGGCATATTATTATTATCATTATTATTACTATTATTTATTATTACTACTATGTTGTTGTTGTTGTTATTAATAAGTGCGCATCTTTGTTGCAAACTAATTTTTAGTATAATCTTTCTAGAAAGTAAATACGTATGTGATTCTTCTTCTCATTATTATTATTGTAAATTCTGTTGTGCCCGCATGACCTAATTATGTCTATATATCAGCCTCCTGCTAGTTTTATTATTATTATTATTTTGTTGTTAATAGTAATAATAATAATAATAATAATAATAATAATAATAAGTGCACCATTTTATTGCAAATAATTTGTGCTATAAATATTTTTAGAAAATATATAAACATATCTGCATATTATTATTATTATTATTATTATTATTATGCCGCATGACATAATTATTTAGTTACCCAGACTTACTATATACTTGTTTATTATTATTTACTACTTTTTTTTTCTATTATCCAGTTTATTCCATAATTATGTATTAATGAGCTGAGTGATGATGACATCACCACCCACCCCCCTCTCCACCCCATAATAAAGCATACTTCCTGTTGGAAGTGCCCCTGGTTATCAGGTGGTCATAATTTATAATTAATTAAAAGGAACATGAGTAAGAGATTAATTATGTAATAAGCAAAGTGTTTTTCAGTAAAATTTCACACTAAAACTCTTTTTTAAATGAACCTTTTATTAACTTTAGATACTAACTTATGAGTGGGACACTGTATAGATCAGACGTACAGCGCTAACATGAGCAGTTCCGTAAAGAGCTCGTCTGCGGGTTTCCCGTCGCACGCTGCTCACTATCTCGTTCTGTAGAAGCATGAATTCCCATGATGCACTGCGACAGGTTAGCACCAGAGCAGTGTGCTGTGACTCCGGATGAGGATCAGGGCCCAAAGTCTAATCTAGCTGTAATTCTGTAAGTGTGAGACCTGAATTCCATTCTGTCTGTGTGTGTGTGTGTGTGTGTGTGTAGTGACCTCAACAACAACAATCTGACCAAAATCACGAAGGCAGACTTTGCGGGGCTGAGAAATCTCCGAGTGCTGTGAGTACAAGCTGACACACACACACACACACACACTCACACACTCACACACACACACAGTATAATTCATATAGAGATACTCAGCATCATTGTTTGACGATTCTTGCTCTGTTATTGTGTTGTTCTGTTTATTATTCGCTTTTATGCGGCGCCGTTTTATTCAGAGGACAATTTAAAGTGTATAAGCAGCATTAGAGGACATTGTGACAGACAGACAGACAGACAGACAGACCAAGGGAGTGTTATAAAGGTATTTAGAGACGTATATTATATACACAGAATAAGATCACAAGATTAGTGTTTATTTAATGACTACTTACTGTTAGATTACGATCTGTCTATTCCGTATATATTGACATATTTCAGCTCGGTGGTTAAGGCATTGGACTACGGTTCCGAGGGTCCCAGCTTCAAATCCCACGACCCCCACGTTGTCCCTGTTGGGCCCTTGAGCCGAGGCCCTTAAAAACCTCAACTGCTCAGATGTATAGAGATGTAAAGGGCGTCCGGCAAATGCCGTAATGTAAATGTCAATTTCTGAGCGATGGCAAAACGAATGTCCAATAAAGTGTCCTGGAGCTTTAATCTTTAGAGAGACAGACGGAGAGAAAAGGCAATGAGAAAGAGATAGAGATAAAGGAGAAATAAAGGAAGATCGGACCAAGAGAGATCCTGAGGTATAAACGGCATATGAAAAAAGAGAGAGAGAGAGAAAATGGTGAGAGAATAAGAAACGAGTAAGTGGACATACAGAGCGCGAGAGAGCGACAGGCAGAAAGAGACAAACGGATAAATATCCGGAAAAGTACGAACATATAGAAAAGAGAGAGAGAGAGAGAGGTAAAGGAAGAAAAAAGAGAGAGAGCGCTGGAAGCAGAAAAATCATCAGAGAATGAAAAAGAGTGAAAAAGAGGGACAGATATAGACAGAGAGAGAGAGAGATAAAAAAAAAAGTGAGACAGTGTAAAAAACGACAGAAAGAAAAACATGAGAAAAAATGAGAGAGAGAGAGAGAGAGAGAGAGAGAGACGCAGAGATGAGAATAAGACAAGAAACAGAATCATAGAGAGAAAGAGAGACAGATAAACAGGAACAGAAAAAAGGAAAGAAGGCGGGAGAGAGAAAATTGAGAGACGAGAATGAGAGAGACAGAAAAATAGACAAAAAGAATTAGTATCAGAGAGAGAGAGAGAGAGAGAGAGAGAGAAACAGGATCAGATAAAAAAAGTGAGAGAGGGCAAGAAAGATAACATGAGAGAGAGAAGGAAGGAGAAAAACGTAGAGAAAAGAAAGAGAGACAGGAAGAAAAAAAAGAGGCGAGAGATTTAATAAGGCCATGATTGTGTAAATCACACACACACACACACACACACACACACACACACACACACACCCTTATATGTAAAAGTGTCTATTATTGGAATGTGACCTGCGTGTGTCTGTGTGTGTGTGTGTGTGTGTGTGTGTGTGTGTGTGTGTGTGTGTGTGTACAGTGTGATCATGTAAGAACAAGTTTACCCACCTAGTGCTGGATTAGAGTTTCACAAAGCACCCATTTAATCCCGTCTCACTCTCTTCCTTTCTGTCTTTCTTCCTGTATCTCTCTCTCTCTCTCTCTCACACACACTTCGTATCTCTCTCTCTCTCTCTCTCTCTCTCTCTCTCACACACACTTCGTATCTCTCTCTCTCTCTCTCTCTCTCTCTCTCTCTCTCTCTCACACACACTTCGTCTCTCTCTCTCACTCTCTCATGAATGAACCTGGTGAGTCGTTCATTAATTTGACCAATAAAGAAACTTAACAGCGAGTTTCAAAGTGACTCATTATATTAGTGTGTGTGTGTGTGTGTGTGTGTGTGTGTGTGTGTGTGTGTGTGGTGATGGTAAACCAGGTCGACTTGGCTTGGTGCCAGGGTGCTGAAATAACTGCACTGTAACTGTGAGCTACCCGACCACACACACACACACACACACACACACACGCGCGTGCGCGCGCAGGTTCATGTGCAGTGTTCTCATGTTACTTAAGTCAGAGGTTAAGCAGCGAGCGGTTAGGGATTCAGGGCGCGAGGTTTAGGGTTTAAGGCTTTATGATTAAGCTTATGAGGTTAGGGTTGAGGGGTGAAAGGTCAAGAGTTAGGCATTTACGGTTGAGGCCGGGGTGGAAATTCGGTGGTGTGGGTAAGCCTGTAGGCTTGTAGTTTAAGGGTTTAGGGTGAAAGGGTTGGTGCGTAACGTTAAGACGGTATAGCGTAAAGGGTTTAGGGATTAGGATTAGGGAACAGGATCAGTGTTAGGGGTAGAGGAGATACGCATTTAAAAGTAAGTGGTGAGGGTTTAGGGTTTAGGGGATAGGGTGTAGAGGTAAGGGGGTTAAAATGACTATGGGGGCGAGGGTTTAGGGTTAAAGGGGTGTAGTGCCTAGGGTTAAACCTACTGCATTAAAATTTAAAAAGACGGTCCAGTCCATAGAATTTCCGAATTTCATGTTCGTGTTTGATCTCTGCAGTTATTGCAGATCTCTGTTCTATGCAGTTATTGTAAGTTTACAAAAAATAAGCAATTTAAAATTTCACTGGTATTTATTGTCAATTTTTGGTAACTACGTTAAACATTGAACAGTTTCAAAGGAAACAGTTTGATCCTATATATTTCCTTTTATTTGTCCGCAATACAAAACAACTAATCTGAATCAGTTATTTTAGTGGATCGTGATTGGCTCGCTGCTGATCTGTACATGAATGTTAAAGGACGCTGGTTGCTCTGTCACACCGGGCTCTCAGTTCTGGTATCGTGCTGCGGATACGCTCGCTCTAACAACCTGTATTCTGTCTAATAGTACACTGTAAACCCTAATGCTCAACGTAATTAAACATATCGTGTAATGTTAACTTAAATAATTACAATTAGTTCAAATTAATAGACCTTGATGAGTATTTAGAACTTTTTGGTATTTATGATACTTTTCAAGTTAGCTGAACAAATTTGATATTTTAAGTATCTGTAAGTAGTTAAGTAACAGTAAGTGTCACCTTAAAGTTCCACCAACTTCAAATCTTTCAGACTAGCGATTTTGTGTCTGACGGCATCAGGACAGTAGGGCACCGGTGGCTCAGTGGTAGGTGTTTCACCTGCCATGCGAAAGGCCCGGGTTCGATTCCCAACAACGGGATGAAGTGCCGGTCCCAAGCCCAGATAAAATGTCAGGAAGGGCATCTGGCCGAGGTTGTGTGCGGACCGGATTGTCTGTTGTAGCGACCCATTGTCGGGAGCAGCCGAAAGACCAACCACAATTTATTTGATTTGCAACAACAAAAAAATGATAATTGCTATTAAATAGTATAAGTTGGGCTACTCAATAGTCCAAGTAAAGAACGATTAATATGAACGAGTTCAACAAACTCAAAAACTCATAGTTCCGTTTACTTAAAACTGGAAACATCATTGCTTAAAAAGTTTGATGTAACTGATTACCTCAAATTTTTTCAGTTTTGTCAACTTATTCGGGTTTTCAGTGTAGAGTCCGTTCATCTTTGAAGGTTCACTGTCATCGTCCACTCTATTTTTTTCTTGATGTTAGCCGCAGTGTGTCTCGCTTTCGGTTCTGTTTCTTCTGTATCACACTCTGAATATTCACGGGAAAAACTATCTTGTTGATTGGCTCGGTTGAGTGACACGTATAGCCACGCCCACCTCAAGGGAAAAAGTGCTGGATTACTGGTTTATTAATTATCCTCGTTTAATAGAAAAGCATCCGGGTGGAGCTGTCACACTTCAGTTTCTGTTTCTTCCTTCATTTAGTCTGGTTTAAGGGATAGGGCTAAGTGTAGAGTTAAGGGGTTAAAATGACTGTAGGTTAATGACAGGGGTTAAGGGTTTAGGGTTAAATGGGTAGTGCCTAGGGTTAAACCTAAGGTTAAAGGGGTAGATTACAGTGGAATAGGACTCGTGTTAAGGGTTTAGGGCTGGATTTAAGGGTTTAAGTGTGAAGGCTAAGGTTCCATTAAGGGGTTTGTTTTTAGGGTTAAAACGACAGGGTATAAGGGTTAAGGTGTCAGGAATAGGATTAAGGGGTAGCTCAGTGGTTAAGGTGTTGGACCCAGGTTCAAACCCCAGCACCACCAAGGTTGGGCCATTGAGCCAAGGCCCTTAACCCTCAACTGCTCAGATGTATATTGAGATTTTTTAAAAAATGGCATAAATGTAAATTTAAAGGGATTAGGGATTAGGGATTAGATTTAGGGTTTAATGGGGTTTATTTTTGGGGTACTACTGGCTTTTAGGGCTGATTGTTAAGGGTTTAAGGATAATATTTTATGTTAAGGGACAAAAATAAAGTGTTTTGTTTTGAGTGTTAAAGGGATAGGGATTAGGGTTAAAGGAGAGAGATTAAGGGAATAGGAGTAGTGTTAGGGATTAAGGAGCTAGGATTTTTGGAGTTTAGGGGGTTAGGGTAAGGATTATAGGATTACTGTAAAGTAGGTGTTTATTACTGTTAGGGGACTAGGACTCAGGGGTTAGGGATTAAGGATTAGGGTAAGGTTTTAGCGCTTTATGTTTAATAATTAATTAATAAACGAGTGTAATCCTACTGTAATTGTGTGTTATTAATACATGTGAAGTCACACACTGTGTGTGTGTGTGTGTGTGTGTGTGTTTCTCAGACACCTGATGGAGAACAAGATCAGTGTAATCGAGCGAGGAGCATTTCAGGACCTGAAGGAGCTGGAGCGACTGTGAGTCTCACACACACACACACACACACACACACACACACACACACACACACACACACACACACACACATACGAG
>JAQMYL010000013.1:16434658-16445546 GCA_030014365.1 Clarias pachynema | reverse complement strand
ACATCCAAATACGCAACGTCCTTCTAAACCACATACAACTACACAACGTCCTGCTAAACCATATCCAACTACACAACTTCCTTCTAAACCACATACAACTACATAATGTCCTGCTAAACCACATCTAACTACACAACGTCCTTCTAAACCACATCCAACTACGTAACGTCCTGCTAAACCATATCCAACTACACAACTTCCTTCTAAACCACATACAACTACATAATGTCCTGCTAAACCACATCTAACTACACAACGTCCTTCTAAACCACATCCAACTACGTAACGTCCTGCTAAACCACATACAACTATACAACGTCCCTCTAAACCACATACAACTACGCAATGTCCTGCTAAACCACATCCAATTATACATCATCCTTCTAAACTACATCCAACTACACAACGTTCTACTAAACTACATCAAACTACACGTTGTATTACTAAACCACATCCAACTATACAATAAACTTCTAAACTACTTCCAACTACACAATATCCTGCTAAACTACATTCAACTACACAACGTCCTTCTAAACCACATCCAACTACACAACGTCCTTCTAAACCACATCCAACTACACAACGTCCTTCTAAACCACATCCAACTACACAACGTCCTTCTAAACCACATCCAACCACAAAACTACACAACATCCTGCTAAACTACACCGAACTACACAATGATTTTTCTAAATCACAACCAACTACACAACATCCTGCTAAACTACATCCAGTTACATAATGTCTTGCTAAACCACATTCAACTACACAATTTCCTGCTACACTAAATCCAACTACACAATGTTCTACTAAACCACATCCAACTACACAACATCCCACCAAACCACAACCAACTAAACACCGTCCTCCTAAACGACATCAAACTACACATTAGACATGCTCCTACACAACATCCTTCTAATCTACATCCAACTGCGTGTTATGCAATTTCCTGCTACACTACATTCAACTACACAACATCATGCTACACAACATCTAAACTACATCCAGCGATACGATACACATTATGTGACATAATAGTACACAACATCCTTTTACACAATGTCCTGCTACAAAACATCGACTACACAACATTCTTATAATTCACCTTTTTTTAAAACACCTTTTTTGGTATAATTCATCTGCATTTCTACGCACTAAGTTGCTACACTTTACACTTACAAATCACTGAGCTGGAGAAGATGGGTTTGGTGTAAGTGTGTGTGTGTGTGTGTGTGTGTGTGAACTCTGCTCAGAAAGACAATCTCACTTTCATTTAATCCGGACAACAAATGCTCAACAAGCTGAACTGTTTACCTCAGTCTGCGCATGTGTGTGTGTGTGTGTGTGTGTGTGTGTGTGTGTGTGTGTGTGTGTGTGTATGCGTGTGTGTGCTTACTGAGCCCGGCGTTTCCTAGGTCACGGGGCTGGAGAGGGTCCGGCTTTTGTCTGCAGAGTGGACGCTTAACCTCAGTCGTGTCGGCTCACAAGACACACTCGCGCAAACACACACACACACACACACACACACACACACACACACACACATGCACACACTTCGTCTAAGCCTTGTCTGTTCACACGAGTTGGTGGGAAAAGGTCTGGAATTAAAGAGAGAGAAGAGAAGTGTTGCCCAATGCATTATGAGGGGTGTGTGTGTGTGTGTGTGTGTGTGTTTTCTAATTTCCTTCATAATCAGATTTTAATGAAGACAGTGTTTATAGCCTGTTGCCATAGTTACTATTTGACCTGTAGTAGAAAGGCTGGTAGTTGTCAGATGTCTGTGTGTGTGTGTGTGTGTGTGTGTGCGTGTGCATGCGCATGTAAATCCTCTTTGAAGATCAGAAGGTCATTGTGAGGAATTTAGAAGTGGAGCTCAGAGAGGGTTTTGGAGCTGCAGACATTCTCAAAACAGAAAAGGAGACAAGAGCAGGAAGTGACATCATTACATGAGACTGAAGCTAAGTGTATGTTCTCACTGAAGCTGTGTATATGTGTGTGCGAGAGAGTAAAAACGAGGGTCTCGCTAAGGATAAAGAATATTTGTGCTCATTGTAAATACTTATAAATAGATACCAGTACTGGCGCTTGTTCTAGTAACAGCACATCTGATGCTCTTAGAAACATGAACGTGAACACTGAGGCGTTTTACATTAGGCACAATTAGTACACATCGTTCGGATTGTTTTTCATCTCCGTACTCGGGTACATTTGCGTATTTACAGTCTCCGATACAGCAGGTGGCAGTATGTACCTACTTGGTTTGTGAGAAGCCATTAAACTCGAGCGAAAACGAGAACAAGAAAGTAAACCTTCGTGCTACGCCATTTCGGAGCAGACCGACAGCACTGATGATGTCGCGTCTAAACAGCGATCTTCTTCCGTACTCAAGTACGATCGTCTTCAATATCTGATTCGATCTGTGCCACGAGTACGCTGGCACGGATTGTGAGCCCGAAACGATTGTGTTCTCACTGATGAAAAATGAGCCAGCCTTGGGGGTCAAGTATTCTCAGAAAGGAATTTGTGGCTCAAATGTGAAAACACCCCAAAGGGATACTCTGGGGCTGATATTTATTTTAAGAGGTACCCTTAAACAGGACCTAACCCTTGCAATCAGGTACAAAGACCCTCTGATTGAACTCCTGAGCATCCAATAAGGAAATGTTTCTCTCTTACAAGCTGACACTGTCTCATCCACATGACACCGAGGCCTCACTGAATGGTTTGGACTGTTAGTCAGGACTATATGTTGTCAAGTCCAAGAGTCTGAAGAGCCTGGGTAAGGGTAGGGTGATACGGTCCAGTAATTTATCTTCAATACACGATTCAGTAGTTGCCCATAGTACTGGTAAGAGGAGAGAGCAGCTGCCTGCCGAAAGCCTTAATAAAACATTTCTCATAATGGTGTCATCTTAAACATCACTTTAGCTCTTTAGAATCGTTAAGAATTGCCTCTGAACTGTCTGTGTTGCGTTTCAATCTATCATTACTGCTAATTAACGCGGTCGCAAGCTTCTGCCAGCATGCTGCAGCTGCCTGATATCCAGTACTGTGAGGTTTTTAGCAAGCAGACGTTTGTTGAAAAATCTCCAAAGTAAAAAAAAAGTTGTGATGGTTCAGTTTTATTCCAACAGCACAGGCAGCAGCTCAGATACACGATCAGAGATCCTCTGTAGACGTTACACGACATATTCTTTATTTATTAAACATGGCACCTGTGAAAGGGTGCGTTGGATTTATTGTTCTGGAAAAGTAAAATTTGTACATATTAAAATATTTTTAAAAAATTTCAAGGATGCATGAAGCCGAGAAGAAGTGAACAATGTGAATCGATAGCGGGTGCGGTAGAGAATTTAAAACTACTTTCTTCCCTGCCTAAGGGTGTCAAGAACGAGTCAGTTTAGATGAAAGTAAGACAGAGGAGATTGAAAAACATCAAATCTTCTTTTAAGGATAAGCCTTTACTTCAACAAATTGGTCACATTTGCAGCAATGATTTGATTGTTTTCTTCACTCCCGCAAATAACATTGGCAAACTATACTTCTTCAAGGGGACATCTTTTGTATTTTTAGTATTTTACATATGAAGGTAATTTTAGGGTAAAGCTTTAAGGACATATTAATGGTGCAATAATGCTTTCAGGCAGCACAGTGGCTTAGTAGTTAACACCGTCACCTTACACCTCCAGGGTAGGGGGTTCGAATCTGAAGTTTGAAGGTTCTTTCTGTACTTGGGGGGTTTCCTCCATTTACTCCGGTTTCCTCCAGTCCAAAAACAATGCAGTGATTGATGTTTCCAAATTGACCAAAAGGGTGTATCCCGCCTAGTGCCCTAAGGTCCCTGGAATAGGCTTCAGGCTCTAGTGACCCTGAACAGGATAAGTGTTATAGATATTGGATGAATGGATGTTTCAAGGTGACAGATCCAGTACATACCAAAAGTACAACGATACATAGTACAGTTTAGTACTTTTGTTTCTGCATAAGAAGGAATTACTTCATAATAAACTTGGGTACGCCCAAGACTAGTCAATGTCAAGACAACAGGAAACGTCTAGAGACCAGACTCAACTCCTACATCCGAACTTAACACTCAGCAGGTTTCTACCCAGGTTTGTACCATGTTTTGGGCAGCAACAGCACTGTCTGTGAGGGTATAGCTTCCTTCTTGTGGAAGAATTTAAGTTGGTGTGGTCATTATGTTGAACTAAGAAACAAGCTTTTAATGTACTAAAAAGTAGATTATTAAAAAGATGAGTAAATTATACCTTTGGATCTTTCCCATGGGTGTTGATTCAGATATTAATAAGTTTTAACAAATGTTTTACACTCCACCTCTCTTATGAAGAATGGCAGATCACGTTGAGCTGTTATTTGTAGCCTAAAATCTTTAAGTGCTTAGATCTAAGCATTGCATCTTGGGTCTGGCCCATTATTGGCTTTGTAAGTTTTTTAGATTGGATGGAACTTACAGAAAAGTACACTGTACTGGAATGACATGGGATGCTGCATACTGGATCATTTGTAAGCACATACTGTAATGGCATGCGCAGAATGACCAGCCAGGAACAACTTATAGTAATCAAGTCTCAATAAGGCGGCACGGTGGGTAGTGGTTGGCACTGTCGCCTTGCACCTCCAGAGTCCGGGTTTGATTCCTGGCCAGGCTCGATTCCTGTCTCTGTGTGCATGGAGTTTGTATGTTCTCCCTGTGCTTGGTGAGTTTCCTTCAGGTACTCCAGTTTTCTCTCACAGTTCAAAGACATGCAGATTAGGCTAATTGGCGTTCCCGGATTGCCTGTAGCGTGTGAATGAGTGTTTGACTGTGTGCCCTGTGATGGATTGGCACCTTGTCCAGGGTGTACCCCGCATCTCCTGGTGCCGTAAGTCTCCTGGTATAGGCTCCAGGCCCCCCATGTCCCTGAATAGAGGATTAAGCGGTATAGAAGATGAGTAAGAAGTCTCAATAAGATGACAGATGTAACAAATACCCGTGGGAAACAACTTTAGAAATCATTCAACATTCACTGGAGTTCCATGCAAGTCTGGAAGAAGATCACACCCAGGAGTTCTAGCAATGTGGTGTTCAGCTGTAGATGACGACCTGCGACGCCTGCCGAACAAGCCGAGATATAATTAACAGCCTGTTGGTGGGAAGGAAAGGATCAGTTAAAGGTCATCAGCGTAACTCTTATAGAAGCGATGCAGGGACTATTGCATCATCAAGAGAATAAGTACAGGAAGTAGAGTGAAGTGACCAGAGCCTCGAGCCTTGTGGAGTCTGTAAGAAGCAGTCGTGTCACCTGATACAAGCACCCCTTCAGGTAAGACACTAATCACTGCCATGCTGAGCCAGTCATTCCAAGGATGGTGAGGATGGACATGAGGATACTGTGGTGGGTAACTGGGTCAGGGGCTGCCAAGGGGTCAGGAACGAGCAAGATTGATGACAGCCACAAAGGCGGGTTTTCTGGAGTGTGCTTGTTTAGATGTTGTTTAGTTGAGATGTTGAAGCAAGTTCTCACTGAGAAAGAAAGAAAAAAGAAAGACAATGGTTTAGCATAAGGGTTTTTAAAAGAAAACCGGTTGGACGTCAGATGAGATTAACATGGGTGCATTTCTGAATGGGTTCCAACATGATAATACTAAAGGAAGTCTGTGCGTTCTTGAACATTTTGAAGGTTGTGACCTTAACGACTTGGAATCGTACCAAAGATACTAGACGGTGCATGTTCTGTCTGCGGAGTATGCAGATGATTGTGATAAAAGGAAGCTTTTGGGAATCTAGAGCATTATCAATACGACGGGGGTTCAGTGGACAAGTGGTGGGATTTCTGGGTATTATTAAGAAGTAGAGGCAACATATGGGGCGCACAACTAGCTCCTCCTTCTGCTGCATTCTCGCCACAATTTCATAATTTGTCAAATAGCTAGCTCTCCCAAGATATTTCAAGCTGATACTCAAGCTGCATCACAGGACAGCATAACATACTCTGAAGGAAAATTATATCTACCTTCTTTAAAAGCATTAAAAACATCAACATTGAAACCACCTAGGTTTTGGGTTACCCTTGTTCCACTGGGGTGACTCTGGCTCCCTAATGTGGGCCACTGAGGGAGTGCTGTGGTGTCTGGCACCACATTGTTGGTAGCAAATCCTTTGGGTACTGTCGGTTGCAGGGTGGGGCCTCTGCATCCCATGGGTGTCCAATCGGATCGGGATCTGGGTAGTTTAAAGGCCAGGTTGGTAATCTTGCTCTCTTCTTCTGCTGGGCTCCATGTGCACTGGGTTGTGGTGCATTGGGTGTTCTGGTGCCTTTCTATCATGGCCAGCATTGACTTTATTTGGCGATTTATTCTGCATTTCTGTGGGACCGAATGCGGCCTCTAATCACTGCCGACACGGGTGAGTTTTTATGCCCAGGATTCTATCACCAGTTTACTGGTATATAATGTTTATATGGTAACGTTGTGGCTGATCCATGTTCATGACCTTACAGAAGCCTGTGATTACTTTCTCTGTGATTGACAAGTTTGAGAGTGTATGCCATCACTCAGAGTCAGAGAGAATGGATAGGTCTTGGCTATAGCTGTGGCGTCTTTGGGATTTCAAACTCAATCTTGTGTCACATGGGAGTCCTGAGCGATAAAGTTTAATAGAATACAGTGCAAATGTTCCTCTTCTGAAAACTACTTTAGCAGCAGTTGACTAGAATTTGATCTCAAATCAAGGTTGTACAAAATCGCAGGTCCTGCATCATGTCAGGAAATGCATCAATGTTCGGAATAAAAGAAATTCTCATTGTTAAAAAAAATGCCCATTCTAGATATTTAAAAATGTAGCTACTGATGTAGAACACCTGATTAACCTAACCAGCTAAAAGTCTTTTCTGCATGGAGGTGGGTGTGATAGAGCAGTGAAAACACTAACTAGGTGCATGCCAGGGTTCCTCCCGGACCAGAGATGGAAACCACAGTTCACCGACAGTGTGTTATGAGTTTGGCGTGGTCAGTAGTGCAGTCCTAGGTTATTCGATAGTGCACCTTAACATCACATAGCTGATGTGTAGTCAGGTCTTAAGTGATTTAAGGCAGGGCACAGAGAACAGAGAGAACAGAGAACAGAGAGAGAGAGACCAAGAACGTTAAGATTTTTAATTCAGGACAGATCAGCACACTCCAGCAGAAAGTGTAGGAATGTGGGAAATCTGCCAAAGGATTTTCTCAGAACATTTGAGTAGTTAGTTTCTTGGGAATTAAAGACAGATGAATCATTTTATTATTATAATACTTATTTTATTGGTTTAAAGACAGACTTAGAATCTGACTATAGTCAAGGGACGTAGAGGCATTGAAGCAGCCGTAATGGGATGTTAGGGTCTCCAGGGAAAACCTAGTGGAGTCTCATTGACTGGTAAGAGACTCAGGAGGATATCCAGCTCGTCTATGAAAGTCCCCAGGAGACCAAAAGGGGATAAGGGACAATAAAGTAAGGTTTAATGAGGAAGGGTATGGCCACCGTGCTGCCGCCATCTCATCTGAGGCTCGCCCTAACACCACAATCAGGTACTAATGAACCGTGATGCCAATATTATAGAACTGAATGAGTTGATAATGACTTGTTTTTTTTTGCAAAACCACTGTTTCATTAAATAAACACGGATATATAAGATTTTACACTTGGTTAGTATGGTATAGTATGGTAGAGCAAATAGAAAGACGGGAGTGTAGATGTTTGTATATGAAGTAGCTTTGAAGACAAGAAGTGGATATCAGGGTAAACAGGAAATAACCTGGGTGTTATCGTGGAAGAGGAAGTGTGTAACTACAGACAAAGAGAGGAAGGAAGTATGTTAGTACAGACAAAGAGAGGAAGTGTGTAACTACAGACAAAAAGAGGAAATGTGTAACTATAGACAAAGAGAGGAAGTGTGTAACTACAGACAAAGAGAGGAAGGAAGTGTGTTACTACAGACAAAGAGAGGAATCGTGAAACTACAGACAGAGAGGAAGTGTGTTACCACGGACAAAGAGACGAAGTGTGTTACTATGGACAAAGAGAGGAAATGTGTAACTACAGACAAAGAGAGGAAGGAAGTATGTTAGTACAGACAAAGAGACGAAGTGTTTTACTATGGACAAAGAGAGGAAGTGTGTTACTATGGACAAAGAGACGAAGTGTGTTACTATGGACAAAGAGAGGAAGTGTGTTACTATGGACAAAGAGACGAAGTGTGTTACTATGGACAAAGAGGCTGGAAGTTCAGGAGGTCAGGAGGTACAAAAGTGTAGGAAACTCCAGTCCTGAACTATTGAGCAACTGCAGTCACAAGTTCTCAAAGAACAGATGTCTGCATCAGCCCAGGCCAGGAACGTCTTCATGGTCAAGTGGAACCGTCCCAAGTCACCACAAGCATCCCAAGCAGACCACACGAGAAGACCAGGATGAGGGAGGAGAGGGACCAGGATGAGTCAGACAGGTCCAGAGGGCAGAGGAGGTGTGGATCATGGGGGAGCTCAGGAGCGGCATGTGTAGCTCGACAGAGAGAGAGACAGGGAGAGGGAGAGAGAGAGAGGTAGAGAGAGAGATAACAGGAAGACAGCATCTAAACACACCAGTCCACAATAATACTCTACGTCCATGAGTCCCCCAGATCTGTGTGTTACTGCAGATAGGAAGTTTGTTGCAATAGATGGGAACTGTGAGTCACTTCACACAAAATAT
The DNA here is from genome assembly GCA_030014365.1 of Clarias pachynema. Taxonomy (NCBI): domain Eukaryota; kingdom Metazoa; phylum Chordata; class Actinopteri; order Siluriformes; family Clariidae; genus Clarias; species Clarias pachynema. Next base: position 16,436,815 of record JAQMYL010000013.1, on the reverse strand, counting down.
GTGTGTGTCTGACTGTGTCTAAGTGTGTTTATGCATGTGTGTGTGTATGAGGCAGATAGAAAGTGTGTGTTACAGCAGATATGAAGTCAGAGTTTTGTGTTCCTTGTTTGAATTATACAAAATATTCGGGTCAAACATTGTAAGGAAATTTAATTACAAACTCTGTTCCTGTAGGCTGATCCACATACCATCAGCTGGAGTGGAGTCCAACCAGCACACACACACACACACACACACACATATATACGCGCGCGCGCACACACGCTAATAGTGATCAGATCAAAATCGAGAATGATAGAAAAGAAAATTGAAAGCGACAGACAGAGAGATGAAAGAGCGAAAGGAATGAGATCTGAAAACACACACACACACACACACACACACACACACACACACAGACACAGACAGAGTGTCTCCAGCCCCGGCAAGGCTCCAGCTACAGCAGTGAGGGGAAAACACACCTGTGTGTGTATATGTGTGTGTGTGTGTGTGATGGGTAATGAGTCCTGTTTCCGTGGACAGCCGTATCCTAGCAACCCGATCGGGCTTCTTCATGCTCTTTAACTTCACCTCACCGACGCCACAGAAAGCTGAGAGCATCATCGCCACGGTTACGAGAGGAAGCATGCACCATGCAGACACACGTTCAAAAGTGTAAATTAGTGAATTAGTGTGTGACCTCGCAGTGGGCGGAGCTATACCTCGTAGGAGCAGGTGCAGGCTTTAGCCTTGATCTCTATCTTTATCTCCCGATTTCTCTCTGTCTCTATGTAATCTGCGATAAATGGATGGTTGATGTACCAGATGTGTATTTACGGGAAGATTATAAACTTTCAGACCACACACACACACACACACACACACACACACACACACACACACTATCTCTCTCTCGCATCTTCTCGGACCATCCTGTCTTTCAGCACACATTAATGATAAAGCCTCCTTAAGGCTGGTAATAAACCGCCTGCGAGTGTGTGAGGTGTGTGTGTGTTTATTGAGTAGATGACACGAGGCAGGTGAGTGTGTATATGTGCACCGCCACACCCACACACACACACACACACACACACACACACACACACACACACACACTTCCCACTTCCTCTATCACTGTGTCATCAGTAATACACAGGATATGAGTGATACAAAGAGACCACCCTGTGTGTGTGTGTGTGTGTGTGTGTAGAGCACTAGCTTAGGGGATGATGTAAACAAATTCTTTAATTACAGGTTTATACAAGGTTGTAAGAGATCTCTTTGCCTTTAGGATGTGTGTGTGAGAGATAATAAACTAAGGAATGCGTTAATAGAGTATTAGCTGTGCTTTTAAGGTATTCGGCTGTGATGTGTATAGACACGCACATGACATCACACTCTTACACAGGGTGGGCGCGGTGGCACTGGATTTCAGGGCACCATGCACACACACACTTATTCCCACCATAGCCTGTATACCTGCTGTACTGGCTTGTTTTTGGGAGTAGAGAACCTTGAGGAATCCCGCAAAGAGACACGTGGAGAGCATGTGAGACCCCAGTCTAGGCAGTAATCCAAGCTCAGGGTCGACCCTGGAGTCGCTGGCATGACGTGCCACCCTGCCTGCTCGAGATGGGCGGAAAAATGGATTCATTTACATTTTGTGATCCTTTGTGTGCTAATTCTTGTATGGCTACACTGACTCCAAAACATATTGAAAACAAGAAATAATTTGTATATTATTTTTAACGCAGTTGCAGTTTAAAAATGTTGCAGTTCCCCTATAACCTTACAGGAGGCGCTTTAAACTATTAAACTATTCAGCCATTGGTAGGCAGCACAGCGACCCGTGTAGCAAGAGCAAATGATTTGTGATGAATTTAGAATCGTTTAGAATTGAAATGATTTTTGTTTGTTTTTAGAAAACTTTGTTTTTAGTCTATTTTCTCTCACGCTAGTTTGTGTTTTAGCCTGTTGTCTCTCACGCTAGTTTGCGTTTTAGCCTGGTTTCTCTAAGTTAGTTAAGCTAAGCCTTTATTTGTCATCAGTGTTGGGGGACGTTACTTTTTTAAAAACTACATTACAAAATTACTGTCATTAAAATGTAATCAGTTACATTACAGCGTTACTTTCTGATAAAAGTAACTAGTTCGAGTACTTTTCCATTGCAGAAAATGA
>JAQMYL010000013.1:16299963-16311159 GCA_030014365.1 Clarias pachynema | reverse complement strand
TGAGACGGGCAGTGAGCCAGGCAGGGAGATGAGCAGTAAGACAGGCAGTGAGAGACGGGCAATGAGATTTGCAGTAATGTATGCAGTGAGACCGGCAGGGAGATATCAGGAAGACAGGAGGTGAGACAGGCACTGAACCAGGGAGGGAGATGAGCAGTGAGACTGGCAGGGAGACATCAGGAAGACAGGCAGTGAAAGACGGGCAATGAGATTTGCAGTAATGTATGCAGTGAGACACCAGGAAGACAGCAGGTGAGACGGGCAGGGAGACACCAGGAAGACAGCAGGTGAGACGGGCAGTGAGCCAGGCAGGGAGATGTGCAGTGAGACGGGCAGGGAGACATCAGGAAGACAGGCAGTGAAAGACGGGCAATGAGATTTGCAGTAATGTATGCAGTGAGACGGGCAGGGAGACACCAGGAAGACAGGAGGTGAGACGGGCAGTGAGCCAGGCAGGGAGACATACAAGGAGATTTGCAGTAATGTATGCGGTGAGACAGGCAGTGAGACAGGTAGGGAGATGTGCAGTGAGACATACAAGGAGCTTTGCAGTAATGTATGCGGTGAGACGGGCAGTGAGACAGGCAGTGAGACGGGGTATGCACTCCTCGAGGTCAGTGTTGAGCGTGTGACTTTAAAACTGGAGCCCCAGCAGCATCAGCGAGTCATAAATAACCAGCTGTGAGCGCTCAGTGTTTAACATGAGAATAAACACCAGGGGGGCGGAGCAAAGAAATGTGGGAGGGGCATATTAATAATTCACTGCAATAGGGTTATCTTATCTATCTATCTATCTATCTATCTTTACAAAGGTTTCAGCTCTATACTTATTGTCTTCAGTCCAGCTGTTGCACTGCACAAAGTATTGGCACCCCACAAGGCCACCACTACGCTGATGTTATTTGGGTGGTAGTTTGATCTCGGTACACCAGTGCCATGGTAGTGTGTGTGTGTGTGTGTGTGTGTGTGTGTGTGTGTGTGTGTGTGTGTGTGCATGTGCATGCGTGTGATCCAGTTCCACCCTTAATGCTTTACGTGTGTGATTAATAGGCTGCTGTTCGGTGTAAAAGCTTTGATGCTGGAACTCAATATGTCTCTGATGATAATTACACCAATGTGGTAGTGAGACCGGGAGTGAGATCGGGAGTGAGACAGAACGGGGTGCCATGGGGCATTGTGGGTAAAAATCCCATCTGCTCTATGACCTCACCAGATCTGCGGAAAAATCTGCCAAGCAATTAGCAGCAGCAGTTTGAGTTCTTCGGGGTCCGCACAGCTGGTGTGTGTGTGTGTGTGTGTGTGTGTGTGTAAAACCCTCTCAAGTTTCCAGTACACTCTAAAAAAGCATCCCTCTCTCTCTTCATATGTCTCTCTCTGTACTTACTTTTCTCTTTGTCGTTCTCTCACTCAGTGCGTCTCTCTCTCTCTCCATATCTTTCTTAGTGTGTCTCTTTCACGCTCACCTGGAAGTGTGTAGTGTGCTAACGTAAATACGAGTTGACATGGGCAGAAAAGAAAACTGTTACAGGTTTGTTCCTGCTCTCTCTCTCTATCATAAAGCAGAACATTCATGTTCATGTTCATCATCCGCTAACAAAAACAAAACCATATTTCTGCTCGTTCTCACTAATCTTCGTGACGAGCCCTACTCCACTTGATCTACTGGACTAGAAGGTGATTTGAGACGTGACCGCAGATAAAGGAAAGATAACGAGCCCCCGCCAGACAGCGCGCATCAGAGGAGGAGCGGCCCAGACGATCTGGAAATCATGCTGGAGTAGCAGAGAGGCAGCGGGTACAGTGCGTGCGTGTGTGTGTGTGTGTGTGTGCGTGTGTTTATGTGTGTGTGACACCGACACAGAGAGAGAGAGAGAAAGGCTTATCAGACACTATGCAGTGCCGTCAAGAGGATCAGAGTTGAGTTGTCAGATCAAAGAGGAGCATCTTAGTGCTACACACACACACACACTATTCAATAAGGAAAAGCTTCTAAAGCTTCTGGTAAAAAGGAAAAAAGTCCCGGCTCTCGGCTTTGTTTAAAAAAAAAAAAAAGTTAAAACAGAATCTTAAAGAGTGTTAAGGGCGCACTCAGCAATGTGTTTACCTAAACCTACACACACACACACACACAATGTTTAAATAAATAAAAAATATAAATGTCAGATTAACATTTAGGAAGGAAAGCCAGTTTCAAGATTTTTATTTAGTTATTTAACTTTAGTTCTGATGCAGAGCTGCTGGGGTTCACTCTCCCCACTCAGGCACTGGGTTAAACTCTACAGTCAACTAGGAGGAGACTGGGAGGACAGGGACAAAGAGCGAAAAAGTGTGTGTGCATGTTTATACACATATAGAAAACGTTTAATGTGTGTAAATGTAATGCTGAGAAAACAGAAGACAGAACTAACTAAAAAAATATAAAATAAATCAAACATAATTATACTTAAAATATTATAAATAATAACAACAACAATAATAATAATAATAATAATAATAATAATAATAAACATTTATAAGCCACGTTGATACAAAAAAAACAGAAAAATGTGTGAGAAAGAAAAAAAGAAGAGAGAAAAAAGTGAAAAAGAATCACACAGCAAGGTGGAAAAAAGAAAGAATGAAAGGTGGACAGGGCGAACAAAAGACAGAAATAGAGGGAGACAGAAAGAAAGACAGAAAAGAGAGAGGCATATAATGAAATAGACAGAGAAAGATAAAAAGGAGAAACAGAGAGATGAAAAGAGAAGCAGGAGACAAGGCAGAGAGAGAGAAAGAAATAGAGACAAATAGGTAAAAAAAATTAGACAGACACAGAAAGAGAGACAGAAAAAGACAAAGATGGACAACTAGAGAGAAGGAAAGGAAAAAGGCAGAATGACAACAAGGAGAGATGAATAGCACAAAAAAAATCAGGAAAAAAAGACAGAGGAAAGAGAGAGACAAAGCTAGTTTAGAAGTAGTTAGAATGAAAGAAAGAGAGAGAAAGACTGGGAGGAAAAAAACAAAGAGACACAGACAGGGGAGACAGAAAGAATGATAAAGAGAGAAACTGCGAACGAAAAAATATAGAAAGAAAATACGAGATAGCCTACTTGAGGCAAGACAGACAGACAGACAGAAAGAGAGAAGAAGAGTAACGGACTTCGCTAGAAAAGGACAGACCGAGAGAAAGACAGATCACATGGTTATTAATGATGTAATAATGAAGACATTTCACTTATTGAACCGTTTTCATTTTAGCCTGCAACCCACACACACACACACACACACACACACAAGCAGACACACTGACAGAATCAACACCTGACAACTGTAACTGTAACAAAGACGCATCTTGAGCATCGGTGTGCAGCAGTGCATTCTGGGTCAAGCGCTCGACTCGAGCTGACGGAGGGAAGGAACGACCATCGCCAAGATGGACGCCGCATGTTTTTTACAATTTACAATCAGGCTGCGGGGAGGTAAAGGCCTGGGTTTAACACCCTGCAGGCTCTGGGACACGTGGATCAGGCGTGAGGTGAATCTCATCAGCGGTGTATCGGCTCTCAGCTTCTCACGCTTGCTACAACTAGCCTGAACAGACACGTGACTGGCTAGCACTTAGCCGTTAGCATCAGGTCTATCTAAAGTCACGCTGATGATGATGCTGATGATGATTTAGTTCTTAGATTCGGGACAGAGGACACTGAGGTGGACATGTCTCTCATCACTTTCATACAGGAATTTTTTACATTCACTCCCAGAATTTAACAAACTATATTTTTTAACTTTAATATTAAAATAAATACACATATTAAATAATATTAATAAAAAAAAACTGCTGAGGTATAAAGTAATGAAGTCATGATTAATTAAAACACACACACACACACAGCTAAACATAACCCTAATCATAATAATAATAATAATAGAAATAACCACAATATAACACTAACACAGCCGTCACAGACAAGGGGAAACCCAGCGCGCGCACATGCACGTGTACAAACGGAACAGCGATAAGATCAAATAAATACACTTAATTAAATAAAATTTAAAAAACCGTTGCCCCTTTAAACTTCAAAAGACCGAATGTTTGTATATCGACTCGCGCGCCAGAGTTCGTTGCTTTTACTTATATGGCGCGGGTTCGAAGGCGCGAGCGAACTGTGCGCGTGTCGACAAACACCACCAACAACAATACCTATAATGCTAATAAAAAAAAAGAAAAATATTAGGTATATATAATTCAAGCTAATTTGCTTTGCGCGCGTGTGACTTTGTGTGAAAGTGACTTGCGCGCGAGCTTGGTGCGCGCGCGCAGGATGCGCATGCATGAAGGAAAAACAAATATATATATACAGTGTGTATAGAGAGAGAGAGAGAGAGAGTTAAAGAAAAAGAAAGGCATACCGCTTAAACAGGTAACAATTCTTATTATTCTTATTATTATAGATAAGATGAATAAAGGTATCGTGCGTTTAATTCCGATGTGCTTCCGATTACACACTGCACTCTAAGATGTTTTTCCCCCTGAAATGGTGTTCAAATCAAGTCAAGTCGACTTTTATTGTCATTTCAACCATTCAGTACCCAGTGAAACGAAACAACGTCCCTCCAGGACCAAGGTGCTACACACAACATAAATGAACAAAACGAACTCGCTAACTAAGACACCTAATTAGCTGAGACCAGACAGATCGACATTTTTAAATGAACAGGAAACTATCCAAGTACTATACATCAGCGACAACATGAAGTGCACGTGCAGATGTGCAAACAAGTGACAACATGACGCATTTCGGTGTGTCAGATCAAATCCGAGTAAGCTCTTAAAACGCATTTAATCAATAACATCCCTTACTTTCCCCCCTTTCTTATATTTAATAAATGTAATATTTCATTTACCTGTTTTTATTTTGTAATTCAATTTACAAAATAAATTTAGTGTTATAAAAAGTCGCCTGTTTATTTATTTAGTTAGTTTGACCCTCATGCATTAATTTATTAATGCATTCCTTCAGTAAACACGCTGCACACTGAGCAGGCCTGCATCCTTTAGGTCGCAGAGCATCAATAGAGAGGCTAAAAGCAGCCAAACACTCACACCAACACACACACACACACACACACACACCTGGGTCAAGCGGACTTCACATATAGAAGTGCATGGTTAAACACAAGAGAATTTTATTAATACGATATTAACATACACTCACACATTATATGACACGAGTGTATTATTATTATTATTATTATTATTATGCGCAATGAGTCTGCTACACACTATTTCTGAAGTGAGAAAATAGAAACTGTGTTGAAATTGGATTTATATTAATCATAAGCTACACAAAAAAATCACATTCTTTTTAAAACAGTGTTATTTACATAAACACAAACTATATATATATAACTAATACAGCTTAATTAAACAGAGATTCATTAAACACTCCTCTGTTAAACATTGACACTAAGTCCTATTAGATGTTAATATCCGCATGCACGCTTTTAAAAGAATGAATCTCCAGAGCCGAGCTGAGGACGATGTCACACTAATAACTCGGAGTCTTTATGAAATATTTATTAACGTTTGTCAGAATGCATGTCGTGCCTGTGTCGAGTGTGTGAACACTGCACCGTCAAGTGGAGCGGGATTAACAAACAGCCTTTAGAAACACTGTATATGTGTGTGTGAGTGTGTGTGTGTGTGTGTGTATGTGCGGCACGAGACACGCGCGCCCGAGCGTGCAAACAGCACCCGAGATAAAAACAGTAAATAAAATGAAACAAAAATCTAAAAACTATTTTTAAAAAAGCGCAGAAGAAAACCAAGAGCAAAATGAGACAAACAGTAGGTTTAGAAATCTGACTAAATTGAATAAATAAATGAAATCGATTAATTAAATAAATAATTAAAATGTCGTGTCGCATTTCTGGTATTTACACAAACATAAACATAAATAATATTATTTATTTACTTTCAAAAATGATCAATAAATACCCACCTAATCACTATTTAAAGAGAACTTTATTTTTTAAATCAATTAATTAATTACTTAATTAAAGTCGTTCCCTGATGACGCAACGCTACTCGGAGGCCGGCGCGAACGCGAGCGCGCGACACGGAACACGACGCGGCTCTTTTATCTTTTCCTTTTATCTTGTATCTATTTTTTTTTTCCTCTCTGAAGGGAAAACTCCATCTCTCGCGCGCTCCTCCTGATCTTGTCTGCACTCGCGCTCCAGGACCCCGGAGCCTTTAGAACGCCGAAGAGGTGGAAGGTGTGTGTACTGTATGTGTGTGTGTGTGTGTGTTGGTGAAAAGGGCGGAGTCGGATAGATTCCTGGTCCCCCCCCCCTCCTCCCTCGTGATTGGCCGGAGCGACGCGGCGGCGCCTCTGATTGGCTGCAGGCTCAGCTCCGACCCTCGCGTTCTGTCCTGAGGTTTGAGGCTTCAGCTAAAAGGCCATTCATGAGGTACGGCATTCCTGCAGAACGGAGGATACCCAGCACACACACACACACACACACACTTTCATGCATGCACGCGGATGAACACACACACTCGTGCAGAGATGACAAACTCAAATGAGGCTTCTTCTTTATTTTGTTTCTGCAAGCGTTAACACACTCCATCATCTATCTCTCCTGGAGGACACACACTCTCTCTCACACACACACACTGCAGGTGCAAAAACTTTTTTTTCTTTGAAAGTTTTTTTGGGCTTTGCTACACTTAGACACACCAGTCTACACTAGGTGCGACTGACACCCATCCTGGTTCTTTCCTGCTTTTTTCTTTATTTCTATTGAAATTTATTTTATTTCTATTATTTCCAAATATTTTTTGGCTTTGGGATCTGCCCGGTTAAAGCGTTGGATCCGTCGGTGTACTGCGATCCTCCTCCGGTGTTCGGCCCGGACCTCTGCCCCAACATGATCGCTGCTCAGGCGAAGCTGGTCTACCAGCTCAACAAATACTACAACGAGCGGTGCCAGGCGCGCAAGGCGGCCATCGCCAAGACCATCCGCGAGGTGTGTAAGGTCGTCTCGGACGTCCTGAAGGAGGTGGAGGTACAGGAGCCGCGCTTCATCAGCTCCCTGAGCGAGATCGACGCGCGCTACGAGGGCCTCGAGGTAATCGCGCCTCACGAGTTCGAAGTCGTGCTCTACCTCAACCAGATGGGCGTCTTTAATTTCGTGGACGACGGCTCGTTGCCAGGCTGCGCCGTTCTGAAGCTCAGCGACGGCCGCAAGCGCAGCATGTCGCTCTGGGTCGAGTTCATTACCGCCTCGGGGTATCTGTCGGCGCGGAAGATCCGGTCGAGGTTCCAGACTCTGGTGGCGCAGGCGGTGGACAAGTGCAGCTACCGAGACTCGGTCAAGATGGTGGCCGACACGAGCGAGGTGAAGCTGCGGATCCGAGAGCGCTACGTGGTGCAGATCACGCCGGCCTTCAAGTGCACCGGGATCTGGCCGCGCAGTGCGGCTCAGTGGCCTCCGCCGCACATCCCGTGGCCCGGACCGAACCGGGTTGCTGAAGTCAAAGCCGAAGGATTTAATCTGCTCTCGAAAGAGTGCTACACGTTAGCCGGGAAGCAAAGCTCGGCCGAGAGCGACGCCTGGGTCCTGCAGTTCGCCGAGGCGGAGAACCGGCTGCTGATGTCCGGCTGCAGGAAGAAGTGCCTGTCGGTTTTGAAGACGCTCCGTGACAGGCACTTGGAGCTGCCGGGTCAGCCGCTCAACGGCTACCACATGAAGACGCTGCTGCTGTACGAGTGCGAGAAGCACCCGCGCGAGAGCGACTGGGACGAGGCCAGCCTCGGCGATCGCATCAACGGCGTCCTGCTGCAGCTCGTCTCCTGTCTGCAGTGCCGCCGGTGTCCTCATTACTTCCTCCCCAACCTTGATTTATTTCAGGGCAAAGCGACGTCAGCCCTCGAGGCGGCCGCCAAGCAGACCTGGAGACTCGCGAGGGAGATCCTGACCAACGCTAAGAGCCTGGACAAACTCTGAGCTCGAAAAAATAAATGAACTCAATTAGCTCGAAACAAAAGACTTTGAGAACGGGCGAAGAAAAAAAAGAGACAGAGAGAGAGAGAGAGAGAGAGAGCGAGATCTGCGTCCACGCCTGGACAAACTCAACCAACAAACAAGACCGGGAGTCTCGCAAGAGAAATTCTGAGTGGTGACAAAAACCAGGAACAACTCGAATAAACAAAAAACATGCAGAGTCACCAAACTCGAACAATTTACAAAGACACAAAGAGAGGGGAAAAAAACAACACAAGAGACTCGCGAGCAACTGTAAGAGCCTGAACAAACTTCGGAAGAAAAAGAAAAGAAAAAAACAAGGTCTGGAGAAACCTGGAAAAACTTTACAGCAGCGGGGACGAGGAAGAACTGAACCCGGAGATTAGGAGAATTTCTGGACATTAAATAAATAAATAAACAGAGAATAAAATACTAATTAAATGTATTAAAAAGAAAGGCATGTCGAAGATCACGTCGCTTCTGAAAGACTTTTATTCCCATGAGGACATTTTACAGCAGCGAGAGTAAATAATAAACAGACGTTTCATCGCCATGTCACGCATTTTCATCGACGGCTCAGACAAAAATTTAAAAAGAAAAACAACAAAAAAAAGTGTAAAGTATTATTATTATTAACAATAATAATAACAAAGAAGATTTGTTGAGAGAAGATCCCTGGACAATGCGAACGCTCCTGACTTTTTATTTTCACTGAAAGTGGACGCATCGGAGTCGGACGGAGAGACAGAGAGAGAAAGCTTTCAGCCGAGACGCTGACGGGACATTTTTGAAAGGAGAGAAAAAAAATAAATAATTAAAAAGTGAAGGTACATTTTAACGTCATAACGTCTGCATAAATAATTTCTTCCTCTTTTCACAAAGTGAAATTGTTTTTATTTAAATACCATGCACAATATCTTTAATTGCTTTAATGTTTATAAGGGAAAAATAATGTAGCGTGCCAAGGTTTTCATTTTATGTGTCGAAAAGTTGAAATGTTAATAAAAACCATATTAAAACTTAGCACTTGTTGTTGTATTTTAATATTAACTTTTTAAATATATATATATATCTTTATGAAATAATGATTTTATCCAATAAGGCCATAATCTAAAATTAGATTTAATGGTATTATTTTATAATTATTCAATTACTTGGTACTTACTATGAGTTACGCTGCATTTATTAATAAACCTATTAATAATACATTAATAACTAGCTAATTAACTAACTAAATAGAAATTAATAATATATTTTAATTAGTAAAAAAAAGGTTGATTTATTTTAATTTAACACACACACAAACGTCGTAGTGATCTACACACGCTAACCCTAACAGGCCGGGAAAATATATACTCAATTATATATCTTTAAAAAGAATTTTTCTAAAATATATATTTTTATACAACACTTGAATCATTATTATTATTTTATAAAATACCAAGCTCATATACAGCCTGAAGCCGGCACAGATACACACACACACCCGCGAAGTGGCTACTGCGCTTTAATCCTGACTCATATATATATATATATATATATATATTTAAAAACTAATTATATATACATATAGATACTTATATAACATTAAAGCTAATAATTGTTTTAAAAAAATTTTTAAGTTGAAAAAATGCATTATATTAAAACTAAAAACTTTTCAAATATTTAAACACAAGGACGGAACGTGCACTAATTAACTTTCGCTTCACTTTCACAGAAACAAAAGATAATAAATTAATTACCTAATTATGAAATCTAATTTATTTTAAAATGAGAAGAAAAACAAACAAACAAAAAATGTGATTTGACAACCACAAATAAACACTTAATAATAAATAAATAAATAAATAAATAAAAACAATAATTACAACAGTGATAAATTTTATTTATCATGAAAAGAGATGAAGTAAACGTGTATTATTATCAAAAACTATTGTTGTTAATACGTAATAAGATTATTATTATTATTATTTGTATTATAATAGTAAGTATTACTATTAGTGTGTGTACGAGTTTGCGGAAATCCTGGGCCTAAGCTCACGGCCTCGTCTCTAGTGCACTTCATCCTCACTATCTAGTGCTGGTGAACAACCTGGTGACCTTGATCTCAATCTCTCACTCACTCAATGTTCAGAAAATGTGTATTCCAAGTGATGATGTCATGACGGGGCTTTAAACACACTTACCAATCAGCAGCTCTGGACAATCATGCACACACACTTCTTAATACACTAAATCTTAATACACACTCTTTATCGCACACGGCATCTCCTCCTTTTTAATTCCATTTATTAGTAAAACGCAGTACTTTCTTCAGCTGTGTGTGTGTGTGTGTGTGTGTGTGTGTGAGTGTGTAAGAGTGAGAGTGAACGTCTCACCTTGGGGTCAACGCTCTTGAAGCTCGGCTCGTCTTCGTCCACCTCGAAGTAAAGCTCGTTAGCCGTGATGGACAGAGTTCCTTTCATGACAAGTGCGGGGGAGACCAGCTCGGCTACCGTGCTGAGAGACACCGTGCCTGCACGCACGCACACACACACACACACACACACACACACACACACACACACACACAAATCAGAAATAGTGAATGTCTAGGGATATATTTGATATATACACTGATAGCGGTGTTGATGTTTCTCAGTTTTCCTCCGTGTTGATGTTTCTCGACGTCCGTTGCCGTTTCTCAGTGTTGATACTTGTGTTTCTCAGCGTGGCTTTTTCTGAATATTGCAGTTTCTCACTGTTGATGTTTCTCGAGGTTGGTGTTTCTGAATATTGCCGTTTCTCGTTGTTGATGGTGCTCAGGGGCAGTTCTTCTGAAGGTTGCTGTTTTTTCTGTGTTTCGGGATGTTGCAGTTTCTCTGTGTTAATGTTTTGCAGTGTTGGTGTTTCTGAACGCTGGTGTTTCTTAGGGTTAATTTTTATCTGTGTTTCTCGATGTTGGTGTTTCTGAATGTTGGCGATTCTCAGTGTTGATGTTGATCTCTTTTGGTGTTTCTCATTTTTTATATTTTTAAACATGTGCGATTCTCTGTGTTGTTTTTTTTTCTCGATGTTGGTGTTTCTGAACATTGTCATTTCTCAGTATTGGTGTTTCTCTTTTTTTGGTGTTTCTCCGTGTTGGTGTTTCTCAGTACTGATATTTCTGAACGTACAGTATGTGTTTCTCAGTGTCGGTGTTTC
>JAQMYL010000013.1:16209838-16220639 GCA_030014365.1 Clarias pachynema | reverse complement strand
TGTGTGTGTGTGTGTGTGTGTGTGTGTGTGTGTGAGAGAGAGAGAGAGAGAGGCAAATGAATAATGGAAGCAATCTGAAAACCTTGTGTTCTCCTACAACCCTGAAATTGCACACACACACACACACACACACACACACACACACTCAAAGAAAATGGCCGCCCCAGGCTACACCCCGGCCATTTCGGAGAGAACACTAATAACGGAGGCCGTTGTGTGCCGGCGCGAGCGTGTTAATGTTAGAATAACACGGTGGAGAGAGAGACGCTCGGATCAGAGGGGACGAGGGGAAAATAAAGACGGAGGAGAACATAAAAAGCCAAAGAGGACGTCCCCAGCGGTCCCCGATTTCCATTTACGGAACGTTCGTAATGTTCCTCGATGCGGCGAGACGCTGGGAAGAGCGATCACGGTGTCGCTTTCTGTGTACTGAGTCTCGTATTAATAAATTACTATTATTACTACAACACACACACACACACACACACACACACACACACACACACACACACACACACACACAGGAGGAAACGCTGGGTTTACCAACCGGGGTAACCGGGGTACGCACTGTAGAGAATCACAACTGCCCCTATGCTAGAACAAAAACTGGCCCTAAGGTAGAATCACAACTGAGAATATTCTAGAATCACAACTGCCCCTGGGGTAAAAACCCAACTCTTCAGGTTTGAGAACCAAAACTGCCCCCTGATAGAATCACAACTGCCCCCATGCTAGAACTGGCCCTAAGGTAGAATCACAACTGACTATGCGCTAGAACCATGAAACACAACTGAGCACATTCTAGAATCACAACTAACCCTGTGCTAGAATCAAAACTATATATTTTAGTTGACTAACTAAAACTGAGCATATGACCATATTACATGTAGATAATATGTGGTTCTACCAGGGGGCAATTGTGGTTCTAGCACAGGGGCAATTATGATTCTAGAATATCCTCAGTTGTGGTTCTACCACAGGGGCAGTTTTGGTTCTCACAATGACTCCAACTATTCAGGTTCTAGAACCAAAACTGACCCTGTGCTAGAATCACAATTGCCCCATGGTAGAACCACAACTGAGCATGTTATAGAACCAAAACTGCCCCTGTGCTAGTGCCACACCTGCCCCTCTGGTAGAAGCACAACTAAGCATATTCTAGAATCACAACTGCCTCTGGGCGAGAATCAACGGTTCTGGTTCTAGAACTGCAGCTGCCCCTGTACTAGAACCATGACTGTTGACGTTCTAGAGCCAGAACGGTCCCATGTTCTAGAATCCCAATAGCCCCTCTGATAGAATCATACCCGAGTATATTCTGGATCAACAACTGGTCCCGTGCTAGAACAGCAGCTCTCATGCTCTAGGACATGTTCTAGAATAACTGCTCTTGTTCTAGACCCTCAATTATTCCCATTCTAGAACAGCAACTGTTTGTTTTCTAGAGGCTCAACTGCCTCTGTGGTGGAACTATCCCCGTGCTAAAACCACAACTGCCTCTACCACACAGGTGTCTGCTCTAGTACCACAGCTCCCCCAAGTGTAAATCAAACCAATTTTCCCCAAAACAGTCTGTGGAAATTAATGTCTAGACGTATTTTTCGTGTTTTATGATCCGGTAGACAGACTGAGAAACGGGTGAGGAACGTCTGGATCACTTCCCGAACGTACGATGACTGTCACAACTATAACAACCATCACCGGTCTCGTCCCATACGACAATTCTCACAACTTACCGCCCTGATGTGTCTGGGAAACATTAGCACGCTACAGAGAACCATCTCCAGAACTATCTGCATCAGTAACCTACTTCATACTGTACTACAGTAGCGCAGACGCAATGGGACAGAGACAAAGAGGCGGGTAGAGGAAAAAGAAACAGAGGGACAAAGGATGAAGGGAAGGGTGTGTACCGAGGCGTAAGCACTGCCTCAGCACTCCTCCTGACGTCATGTTCTTTTCCGCCTCGATCTCAGTGAAGTTCAGAGAGCTGGACAAGACGAGGACGTCCACCAGAGAGATGAGACGCTGCAGGAAGGACAGGGACGTCTCCACTTCCAGACCCTGGGATGCGTCTATCGCCTCCAGCTCATGCTGGAAACAACCACAGAGCATCATCATCATCATAACCATCATAACCATCACACACACTCGCACACACACTCACACTCGCACTAACCGTGGATGAAGTGGCCGCGGACAGCAGAGGCAGGATTCCTCCAGACGCCATCATCAGATTATCCACCACCTGAGAGATCAGATGCACCGTGTTGTGCACAAACACCACGTTCTCACTGCTGTTCACAAAGTCCACCACAGTCTTAGTCGAGTGGCTGTCAACACACACACACACACACACACACACACACACACACACACGTCAGCAAGTCATAACAACAACCGCATCCGTATTCCCACAACTCCAGCAACTCACCTCCTCCACATCTGCAGGTCCGTCTCGACGGAGAACAGCAGATCGGTCAGCAGCCGTTGATGCATGTGAGACCACTTGAACTCTGGGATACGGAACATGCTGGAACGAGAGGAGGGCGAGGAACCGTCTCGGTTCTGCGCAGATGTGCTGGCTCCTGCTTGGTTTTGGCCTCCGACCTGCAGAACCACATAAGCTAGCTTTGAGATAAAAAGAACAAAATTCCACAACGAAGCATTTTCTAGTAGCACAGCTGTCTCTCTGCTAGAACCACAACTATCCCTGTGGTAGAACCACTGCGGAGCTTTTGTCTAGACACAACTGTCCCCCTGCTGAAACCACAACTGAGCATGTCATTCATTCACAACTGCTCTATTACAGAATCACAACTACACAGGTCGAATTTCAATTGTCCCTCTACTGCAACCACTAATACCCCCGTCATAAAATAACATAGCTTTGTGTGCCAGAGCATATTTTCTAGAACAACATCTGTCCTTATGGTAGAACCACAAAAGTCCCTGTGCAGGAACCACAACCGAAAATCTTCTAGAACCAAAAATGTCTCTCACAACTAACCTGTGATAGAACAACAAGTGTCCCTATGCTAGAATGATAAGCGTCCCTGTGCAGAAACCAGGATAGTCCTTGTGCTAAAACCACAAGTGTCCATGTGTAGGAACCTCAAGTGTCCCTGTGCAGGAGCCCACAAGTGTCCCTGTGCTAGAACCACAACTGTTCCTGTGCTAGAACCTCAAGTGTCCCTGTGCAAGACCCACAATTGACCCTGTGCAAAAACCCACAATTGTTCTTGTGCAAGAACCACAACTGTCCCTGTGCAGGAACCTCAAGTGTCCCTGTGCTAGAACCACAAGTGGTTCTGTGCTAGAATCAAAAGTGTGCCTGTGAAAAAAAAAAATTGTCTTCCCGTGCTACAACCACACCTGTCTCTAATGACAAAATGTTAGAACCACAACTAGACATGCTCTAGAACCACTGCCCATAGGTTTAACATTGTATAATGTTAGCATTCCACAAACAATTTATAATAATAAAGCCACAGGGAAATTTTTTTCGAAAGTACAGCAGTAATACTTAGCACCGTGTTAGCAAATCATAGCTTTAGCACAATGTTATATTATGGTTAGTGTATGATTCCATCCAGTCTTGGCTAACATGCTAACTAGCATTTGCATAATTTAAGAAAAACGGACTTACAGCAGCTGACATGTCTTTCAGCTCCAGTCGCTCTGTGTCTATGGCCACGCTGGAGACATCGAGTCTGGCGATTTTAACCTCTTTGGGCTTGAAACCTCTCTCTGCATTGGGGCTCTCCAGGACGCTGGGACTCTGTGTGCTGGGACTCACCTCCGCACCAGAGACCTCTTGAGTACTGGGGCTCTTTTCCGTGTTAGGGTCCGTCTCCACACTGGGGCTCTCCTGCATGCTGGAGCTTTCCTCCGCACTGGGGGCCTCTTGTGCACTCGAGTCCTCCTCCATGCTGGGGTTCACCTCAACGTTAGGACTCTCCTGAACACTAGGAACCTCATGTGAGTTAGGGGTCGTCTCCAAACTAGGGCTTCCTTGGACACTAGTAGCTTTGTCTGCACTTTGGACCACTTCTGTGCTAGGGCTCACCTCCAGGTCTGGAACCTCCTCTGCACTGGGGCTCTCCTCAGACGTCTCAGACTTCTTCTCTTCTTTCTGTTCCCCATCTCCTTCAACCGGAGTCACAGCCTCTTTCTTCTCAGTCTCACCTCGTTCTGATTCTTTCAATCCTTCACCAGGATCAGCTTTTGTTTCTGTTCCATCTTCAGTTCTGATTTTATCCTCTTCTTTTCCCGAAATCTTCTCTGCACTGGCTTCCTCATCAGGTTCCACTTCCTGGCTTTTTGCTTCTAAGCTTTTTTGATCAGCTGCTTCACTCGTGTCTTCACCAACCACTTTATCCTTGTCTGTCTTTTCCTCCACATCTTCTCCCTCTGTATCCTTTCCTCCCTCTACTTCCTGCTTGCTCTCCTCACTCTTCTGCATCTCTTTAGGTGCCTCTGATTCACCTTCATCCTGTTTCTTCTGAACGGAGCCTTCATTTTTTCCTGCCTCGTCCTCTTCGTCATCTCTGGCCAAGATGTTTGAAACGGTGACCTGCGCTCTTTCCTCGTGGTCATCATGTTCTCCGCAGATGTGCTCCTCCACATTTAGCTCGATAATGGTGGATGGTGGTTCTAGTGGTGTCTCTGGTGATTCACTGTTCCCGCTCGTCCCGGACACAGTTCTGATCTCAGCGCCGCCGTCGGAGCCCATCCGCTGGTATTCGTGGAAGACATGGGATAAACTTTCTTTGTGCTGCTCGAAGGTGACCTGCAACGAGAATTGGACTTTCCATCATCATCATGTGTAGGATACAACACCAGGAATAAACAAAACCACCAACAGCTAACTGAACACCAGTGTGGATCTCTATTGATCAGCCCAGTGGGACCAATAGGACCAGTACAAGTACTTCCTTTAAAGAGCATCATATTCCAATTAATATCACTAAACAGCCATTTACAGTGTTTACAACCATGTACTGGAAGTTAGATTATTACAAAATGTCACATGATCTTTACACCATGTTTGTTAAACATGCCACTTCATTTATGGGCCAAACAGGAACCTCTTAGGGAGTAGACTTCTAAAGAAACAAAAAGATGGGAAGAAAAAGATAAGGAAGAAAAAACAGCATTGAGAATGGAAGAAAGGAAGCAAAAATGATAAAGAGAGAGGAAGAATGGAAGGAATGAAAAGAGGAAATAATGAAGGGAGAAGGAAAGCAAGCAGGAAAGAAGAAGGTAAATGACGTAGGAAGATGGGAAAGTAAAAAAGGAAAAGGAAAGAATGGAGGAAGGAAGGAAACTTGATAAGAACAGAAGGAAGAATGGAAGTAAACAAATGAATGAACAAAGAAAAGACACTAAGAGAAAAGTATGAAGGAAGGAAAAAATGAGGAAATAAGAAGGAAAATGAGGAAGAAATAAATGAATGAAAGAATTCATGAATTAAATTTTGTAAGAATGTAAGTGAGGAAAGAGGGAAGGGAGGAAAATGAGTAAGAGAGGTTAAATGAAAGAAAGAAGGACAAAAAATGCTAATTGAGGGAGGGAAAGGAAGGAAGGAAGGAAAATTAGTAAAAGAGGAAAGAATGAAGTAAAAGAAACTGAGGAAAGAACTTGGTAAATGAGGAAGAAATAAAAAAAATTTAAATAAATGAAATAAAAGAAGAAAGGAAAAGAAAAATGAAGAATGCAAATGAGGAAGAAAGGAAGAAAAGTAAAAATGGAAAAAGAAAGCTTGGAAGGAAAAAAGAAGGTAAATAAAAAAGAAAAATTAACAAGAGAGGAAAGAATGAAGGACGGAAGATAAAAAGATAAATGAGGGAGGGGAGGGAAGGAAGGAAGGAAGGAAGGTAAATGAATAATAAATCACGGAGGGAGGAAATGGAGGAAAATTGTGAAGGGGGACAAAAATCTAAGAAAGGGGAAAAAAGGAAAGCAAAGTTAGTAGAGAACAAGAAAAGACAAGGGAAAAAACAAAGAAGGGAGCAAGGAAGGATGGAAAGAAAGAAGAAAAAAGTAAGAAAGCAAAGAGGGAAGGAAAGAGGGAAATGGGGTGACGCTAGGAAGAAATGATGGTGAAGGAAAGGAAAAGAAAGGAAGAGAAGTAAAGTTAGAGGAAACAGAAAAAAAGAAAAGACAAGAAAAGAAAAGAAAAAAAAACGGTGAGGAAGAAAGGAAAGGAAACATCAAAGAAAGAAAAGAAAGAGAAAAAGCAGAAAAACTTCCCTCAAGGAAAAAACAAAGAAATGAGCAAGGAAAAAAAAAATGAAGGAAAGAATGAACAACAGTAAATATATAAAGACGTGATGAAGTGTGATGAATTGAACTGAAGGCAGTGAAGGCAGGGAAGAGAAAGAGAAAACTGCACAGGAGTCGCCAGCATTAAAGCAGTGACACGAGGAAAGGTGTGTGCTTTTTTTGTTTTGTTTTTTTAGCAAATCCACTCCTCCTGTCTTTACCTCGTTTCCTAACGAGCTTAAGCCAGGGTGTGAGTTTAAGCAAAGCTGCTGATTGGTCGCTGCAGTAAAGCAGATAATGACATCATCATCATCATCATATTCAGTCTGTGTGTTTCAGTGGGAGCAGTGTTTAGATGTAACACGTCTCTACAGTGTACAGGAGAAGCCCTGAGCACCAGCTCCTGCTGAAGTTGACGCTCAGGAAAGGAGGGATAAGAGAAGAAGAATAAGGAAAAAGAAGTGTGAGGAAACGAATGAAAGCGGCTCGATAGACCCTGACTGTACCGCACAAATGCACCCGGGAACAGCGCACAGGCACGCAGGCAGTCAGTTACACTGACAAATGAGTGCAACCTATTGCGGAAATGTCTCTATGAACAATCACACGGCGAAATAAGAGGGAGGAGGAAAGAAAAAGGGGAAAAAAAAGAAAAGGGTCGATTCACGCTCGGGCACCAATTAGTAGCAGACGGTTTGGCAAAGCCCATCTCATTTACAACCCTCCATTTATCACAAAACACAGACAGAAAGTCAAACACACTGCTGGGAGAAGGAGAACACACACACACACACACACACACACACACACACACACACGGATGGACATTTGCATTTAGCAGAAAGCCCCTGATTATTTGTAATTAATTTGCGGTTATTGTGCTAAATTAGCGTGCTAGCAGGCAGGTCGTTAATCTTCTCGCGGGCGTGATTGGTAATCCATACTGTAGGTGTGTGTGTGTGTGTGTCTCTCAGTGCACGGATGCCCTTTAAACTGCAAATCACCACGTTAGCATGCCCATTAGATCACGCCTAATTTGACGTCTAACATTTAGACATTAAAGCGACGCGGTGGAGTTTTCTGCTAAATACTC
The DNA here is from genome assembly GCA_030014365.1 of Clarias pachynema. Taxonomy (NCBI): domain Eukaryota; kingdom Metazoa; phylum Chordata; class Actinopteri; order Siluriformes; family Clariidae; genus Clarias; species Clarias pachynema. The sequence goes on along the minus strand of JAQMYL010000013.1, from coordinate 16,213,279 downwards.
ATGCGAGCGGATTTTCATACTGGAATCATTTCTGTGTGCGTGTGTGTGTGTGTATATCACTGTTTGTGTTACTAACGGTTTTGAAACCATTACTATGCAATCAAAACTTCATTTTAGTTTCTTTCCGTGCCCTTTTTACTTTATTTTCCATTTTTTAGATGTACGATTCTCGAGGAAAAACTGCAGCGAGCACAATTTATTTGCGAACGATCTCTGAGCAAAACTAAACAATGTAGTGTTGCATTAAAAATGTGGTAATCTACAAATTTATTCTATATCCGACAAAAAAATTTCTATTTTTATTTACGATTTTTTAAATACCCCTTCTAAAAAAAAAAAAAAAAAAAAAAAAATCACTTAGCACTAAAAATGTGGAAATTTATTTTTAACAAATTCGTAAAACACAGTAACACATGTGCTGCTTCCAGTTGGTAATTTTGTCATTTAAATATTACAAATAACATCACAATATCAGTACTTTCGGTAACGTGACATGATTAATTATTGCTATATCGATATTACATCATTTCATCCTGCGCGAGTGACAGATCTGTCAGGGTGCACGGGATTAGATGACGAATAACCTTTTAATAACCAATAAACCAACAGTGTTCCTAATAATCAATATCATGAATACTAAATACTGTTAAGTATATACATAAATATAAAGCAATTAATAATAATAATTACAGTAAATATTTCTTATGCACAAATATAATGGAATCCTACAAATAAAAAAAAGCATATGAATATAGAAATAAATTTAAAGTGCAGTTGTTAACATATAATATGTATTATTTTTATATACTAATATATTATTATTATTCCTTGAGAATGCCAATGTATATTCAATCTAACAAGCTGAATAATATGAGTTTTTTTTTTTTTTTTCACTCCTCTATGAAAAGCATTTCCTGACACGGACAAATACAATTTAAATAAATAAGATGATGATAATTTTACACAGTATTTATTGTAGACTTTTACGTTAGCCCTTTGTTCTAGGCTGCCTAGGTAGGTGGTGCTATAAAGTCTGGTTTATTTAGGAGGTGAGATAAAGAAAGTCCAATATATAACATCGCCATACGGTGTAGTGTACAGTACCAGCCAAAAGTTGCCTTGGACACGCCTTTTTTGTTTAGCGATTTATTTTCGATATTCTAGAACAATACTAGAATGTATATTCAAAAACTATGAATCATTATGTACAGTCAGTTGTTATCCTAAAATCTCGGAAGTCAGCTGTTTTTGCAAGAACAGTATTGTGTAGTACTAGTACTAGTAGTAAATTCTACTATTTCAGCTTAAATTTTACTTGATTTACTTCGTAAACCTACAAAGACCAATTTTGTTTGTTGGTTTGTTTGTTTCATTTCTAAAAAAAAAAAAAAAATTTCAATTAACATCATAAGAAATTCTGCTAGGAGCTCGATTCACTTTTTTTTTTTTTTTTTTAAGATGATGTTAAAAACTTCTCCTTTAATCCTTTAATTACAAACTTAAAGTCATTTCAACAAATTTTTGTGTTATTTTCAATTTTGTCACCAAGATTTTTAAGGTTGCTGTGGATATCGTTATACTTTACTTCCTTACTTACGAGCAGGAATGGTGCTGATTCATTTCCTATAAAAGCACACACACACATATACACACACACACCAGTTCTGGCTGTAATTCAAATATTTATATGTTTATATTTAGGCACCAGTTCTGATATGTTATTGTTTCTATAGTAACCAGGATGTCTAAATAAGATCCTCACTGTATAAATAGATCTACAAGATTAGTACTTTAAAGTTACTTTTCTATATATAAACTAACAAAATGTACGATGTTTAGCGATGCCTCTTTAGTAACAGTCAATCCACTTTAACACACAACATACAGTAGACGTTGATTATGTTCCTGTAACACCATGATACTGAGCGAGTTATTCAGTACTGATTTATTGTTGCGCTTCATAACGATTTAAACTGGCACGAAGATCGAAATTTAAGGCCTTCGAAGAAAGGGTCGCTTGCCTGTTTTCCTGCCCTAACGAACTACTGTGACCTCAAATATTTAAAAATGTCTACGTCATAAGAAAAGCATCCTACAGAGACTGTGTGTGTGTGTGCTGCAGAGATCAAATTACTCCTGGGAAAAAAAGAAGAAGAAAAAAAGCCCAGTACCAATGCAGCAGTGTAGTGAGCGACACATCACAGTCAACCTAATTCGATTTCAACCCATTTAGCTCGGGAGTGGGATTGAGGGGGGAAACAAAACAAAAAAACAAAAACAGAATCAGGTGACGTGAGCGGCGTGGTGATATCAGCCGGACTGACGCTCGGATCAGGCGGTGTACTGCAAATCATCTTTACACAGGAACATGATGGGAAAGAAAAGGAGTGATGTGAAGCAGAAAGCGTGACATTTATTTTATTAGTGTGTAATATAATTTACTCGGCTGCATAATCACTCCATTCAGAGGTGCGCTGTGTGTCCGAGGCTACTCCGCTCCGGTCCAGTCTACTCTACTGCTAGACAAACAACAGTCCTCAATACTTAAACCATCATCATCGTCATTATTATTATTATTATTGAGAATTCATTTTATACTATGTACTGTACAACACAACGTACAATACATTTCTCACACCAACATTGGTGCATGTTTCTTATACATAGTGACGGAAGTTTTATTTACAGACTTATATGTAAATGTTGTTTATTATAAACCGTTTATCGTATTAATAAATAGAAAAGAACTAAATCTGGTACTGTACAGCATTATAAACACATATGAGTAACGGATAGGCTAGTGTTTAGGATGTTAAATTGTAAAACTGTACTACTATATACACATATCTACAGTAAATGGGTGGACTGGTGTATGGAGAAAAATATATGATATTACTATATAAAACGTATTATTCTAGTAGCATACATGTGCCTATACATATGGTTTACATAAAAAGAACAGTTAACGAACAGTATTTCTTAATGACGTCATAGCCAGTAGTATATAGAGTATTGTACAGGATGCTTCTGGTGCAACATGTTTCATTCTTTTACTATTTTTATTATATTCAACTGTAATTAATTTTTTGTATGCTGCTTTGTACAGGCTTGGGTCAAATTTAATTATATCCATTACCAAATTAAATATTCTACACTGAATTATATGTGACCTATTATATATGGGACCTTTGACTGACATGGGGTATGTATAAAAATAGAGTCAGGAGTTATACACAAAGGTGTTTTAAAGCATATTCAGTTTTAGCTTCTGCTAAACTGTTGAGTAAGGTATTGTACAGGCTTGTGCAGGATGGTACTTGATGGTTTCAACATATACAAGCATATGCAGTAGTAAAAAATAGTTACGATACAATACTAATAATATTGTATAATAATCCATAGTTTTCTGTAAAATATTGTCAGAATTGGTGTTAAATGTTA